>CAVNYN010268777.1:0-19943 GCA_963692815.1 Nyctanthes arbor-tristis | reverse complement strand
CATGGTCTAGGTCTTATGACAATATCATATCGGTCAAGAATGACCGATCCTGTATTGGGGTACAGGATCGGTCATTCTTGACCGATATGATATTGTCATAAGACCTAGACCATGCCACCAACACGGCTTATCTTCTATCAGGGTTATGTATTTGCTTAAGTTCGACCAGCATTTAAATTATCATACTAGACGTTAGTCAATTTTGGCTTTCCTTAGCCCTCGATTTCATTCTTCTTTGCCAATTGGATTTATGTTATCCTAGTTTAAAGCTATTTTGAATTCTTCTTCCTAATGTGAAGAATTCATTCATGTTCTTCCGATCTTGCTTGGCTAACTTTTACTGATCTTATTTAGTTGATTATTGCTCGTTTACGTCAAAGTGGGTTTGGCCAAATGCATCCGGCCCTACATTGTTGGCCGAACTCATGTCAGTTAGGGGGCTAGATAGTCATCATCTTACTTGTGTTCCATTTGGAGTTGTCATATGTATAAGCTTGGCTCACCAAGCCTATTCATTTCATGGCTCAAAGCCTCTGTGACTCGGTGTCTTTATCTTTGGACAGAGGGTCGTTGGGTTTGCCAACTTTGATGCCCCTGTTTGGGTCCATTGGGCCTATGTTACTCGTGGTGAAGATTACGCTATCTCATGTTGGTCTGACATGCCTATTTTATTTTCGATAGGGACTATACTATCCTTGTTTAGGCTCACCGAGCCTTGATTTCCATATTAGACATTTGCCACCTCTGCTTAGGATATGTGGTTGCCCTTGGTTGGCATATTAGGTTTCGATTTTGTATGGTCAGAAAATTTTCTCTGATCTCAGGACGTCACTCTGCAGCCTTATTTGCCCCAATTTGAGTTCTGCCAAGATTGTCCAAACTCAAATTTTAACCGTTCCGATGTAGTTGCCTAGAGTCTCAATGCCTCAGTTGGGTTTTGTGAATGGTTTAAATGAGGTTTAGTATTTTAGTGTCCCAGTTGGACTTATCAAGCCTAGGGAATTCGATTTCTCCAATTGAGCTCAAGCCTTTGTGATGTGGTTTAGGGCTTTGGTGCTCTAGTTGGGCTTATCAAACCTAGGGAATTCGACTTCCCTGATTGGTCTCAGCCAGCCTTTGTGATGTGGTTTGGAGATCTGGTGCCCCAGTTGGGCTTATTAAGCCTAGGGAATTTAATTACTCTGATTGAGCTCAGTGAGCCTTTGTGATGTGGTCTGGGGGTATGAGGCTTTGGCGCGCCAATTGGCCTTAACAAGCCTAGGGAATTCGATTTCTCTGATCATGCTCAGCGAGCCCTTGTGATGTGATTTGTGGCTTTGGTGCCCAGTTGAGCTTGTCAAGCCTAATAGTTTGTCATTCGAAGCAGTAAAGATGATATGGCTAAAGTCTAGCCTTGATTACATCATATGGTAGCATGCTATTGAAGGTTTTTTTTTTTAATGTTCAGTATTTCATGGATATGGCAAGAAGCTCTTTCCATTTAGATATTCTATAGCGACTAAGAAAAAAATTTCTATAGATAAATTTTTCTTACTAAATTAAAGACGTGTCGCTATGACTTACTCCGAATTTAGCAATTTCCATATGAGCACTCGCCTAGCCGAATGCAACATTATTTGAAAGACGAATATCAAACAATTTGGGCTCAACTAAACTAATTAAATGGATTTAACCCAATTCAAGAAGTAATTTCTAATTCATGAAATAAATATAAGTTGGCCCAATATGTAACTATACCAAAGTTGAACAAATAAGTAACAACTTACTATAAACCTAAGAGCCCAAAATTAGGCGTAATTCCCATTTTTTGGCCAAGAGACATGTATGCTATGAGAATAGAATCCTTCTCAACATCAAACACCAACCTACATCAAAAACCAAAGAATTACCAGATCGGAAGAGCACACGTCATAAACAGCAGCCAAGCTCTCAGCTTTCAGGAACCAAACTCTAGCCTAAACAATCTGTAAGTGTTTAGTCTAATTTAATTTGCAACTTATATGTATATTTTTATGGTTTTATCATGGTATGAATCTACCTACATAATTCACTGCAAATTTTTTTGGAGAAAATTTATATGTCAAGAACCATCTCTATTTATCTTGCATAACACAATCGTGTCGTTAGTTTTATTATATACACATGAACACACCATCACCATACAATGCATGAAATAATGAAACTATTCATGAACTGAGAGACCTAGTTCACGGGTCATCTTCAAGCTTAATATCAAGCCATAAAACTTATATCTAAATGCTCCTCTAGTTATCTAGAGCACAAATATATAAGTTTCATAGCCTAAAACTCACTATCTTGCTAGAAACTAGCAAAACCTGTTTCGTACCGTTGACACCAAGTAACACCGTTCATGTTTTTACTTATATAGATGTGTAGCTCTCCGAATGTGGAGCATTTTCTATATTTATATCTTCAAATCGACAAAGAAAAACTAACATTAAAACCTTCAACAGATTCAAGGAAAAACAGTTCATTGGCTAGGGACTTGTTTTTGTAAATTTGACAAAATTATTTAATTGCATTGTATGTCCTCAACTATGAAAACTGTGTAAGTTGGTCCCTATAAAATTTAAAACAACTAAACGGATCCTATGTCATTTTGAAATTGGCCAATTGCCCCTGATGCTTCTTGAATTTTATAATTTAGTCCTCTAGAACCTCAAGAATTCTTCTATTGAGTCCTAAAAAACTTTTAAAAGATGCAAACTAGTCCCTAAAGTTTTATATAACAAAGAATTAACTTTAAAAAGTTCTAATAATTGATCAATTCAATTAGTTTAACACTTAATAACATTTGATCAAATTATTAATGCTGATAGTACGCATCAAAGCATTAAATAAAGTGAACTAAAGTATATGCTGTAATCTATTTTGCTAGGCAAGTCTGCCATGATTTTCAAAACTTAGTCGTTTCACATCCGCTCAATTCTACCCAACTTTTCAAAGATTTTAGGTGGGGAATTATATATACTGTGGTTTATATTTTCTCTGTCTTTACCATATGTGTGATTTTTGTTTGTTAATACATTTGCATTCTATGGGTAATTTGTTATCCCGCGCAACACATAATACATTTGCATTCTATGGGTTTTCAAAACTATGGGTGTTGTATATGGTTTTGATAGATTTTTGATTACTCACAGCTTTATTTTTTCTTTATCCACTATATTTGGATTTTTGGATAGACATTTTATGCATTAAATTTCTTTAAAACTCTACCCGTGCAACGCGCATAAGAGCTGTGACATTCTCACTAGATGTCTACCATGTGCATTGCACGGGTGAAAAATCTAGTTGAATCTTACAATACATAAAAACAACTATGAAGGGTAATAGTATAGTTCCAATGTCATATATTACATACCAAATCTTGTTAACTCTACCTATTATGTGGCTTCAGTAGAAAGAAGTTTCTCCAAACTTAAGTTGCTTAAGACCTATCTCCACTTAGCCATGTCACAAAAGAGACTAAATAGTTTGGCCATATGCAGCTGTTGTTGCTATCTTCTTCTCGGTACCTTCTTCCATAACCTGAGCTTGGAGAAGGAAGAGATACGAGGGCCGTATGGAGAATGTGGTCAGAAATCCATACTACAGCCCGACCACAACGACCAAATTGATTATCTTCATGCATAGGGATACTAGATTACCTAGTAGAAAAGATTGAAAAATCATCACAAAGCTCCCTTATTTCTTTTCTATTGCAATTTCAGGATTATTATATGATGATTTTTGAACATTTGATATATAGAAAAGAAATAGAAAGAGATAGAATAGAAATGACATCTCTTATGTCAACGACTCCAAAGGGGTATTAAATGAATGGAATTGGGATATGGATGGAATGTAATGAAATAGAGCCACTTTGAGGTTCCGTCTGAAATGAGACATGGAAAGGAGCTACGTCTGAGTTAAACTTGGATATGGAAGTCTTCTTTCATTTCTTGACGTTGAAGTAAGATCAAGCTCATGAGCTTATTATCCTAGGTCGGAACAAGTTGATAGGATCTCATTTTTATCCCCCAGTGTGGCGACATGGGGGCGAAAAAGGGAAAGAGAGGGATGGGGTTTCTCTTGCTTTTGGCATAGCGGGCCACCAGTGGGAGGCTCACACGACGGGCTATTAGCTCAGTCGTAGAGCGCATCCTTAATAATTGCGTCGTTGTGCCTGGGTTGTGAAGGCTCTCAGGATGTGCTCATCAGCGCCTGACCCTAAGATGGTGTACTCCTCCTGTTCGAACCGGGGTTTGAAACCAAACCTCTTCTCAGGAGGATAGACGGGACGATTCGGGTGCGATCCAATATAGATCCAACTTTCAATTTACTCGTGGGATCCGGGCGGTCCAAGGGGACCACCATGGCTCTTCTCTTCTCAAGAATCCATACATCCCTTATCAGTGTACGGTTAGCTATCTCTCAAGCACGCATTTAAGTTCAGCCTCAATGGGAAAAAAAAGTGGAGCACCTAACAACGTATCTTCACAGACCAAAAACTACGAGATCACCCATTTCATTTTGGGGTGACGGAGGGATCGTACCATTTGAGCCTTTTTTTCATTCTTTTCCCAGAGGTCTAGAGAAAGCAGCAATCAATAGGATTTCCCCAATCCTTCCTTCCCAAAAGGAAAAGCATGAAATTCTTTTTCCTTTCCACAGGGACCAAGAGATTGGATCTAGCCGTAAGAAGAATGCTTCATATAAATAACTCACTTCTTGGTCTTTGACCCCCTCAGCCACTACGAATGCCCCCGATCAGTGTAATGGGATGTGTCTATTTATCTATCTCTTGACTCAAAATGGGAGTAGGTTTGAAAAATGATCTTAAAGTGTCCAGGGTTGGGCTAGGATGGTCTCTTAACGCCTTCTTTTTTCTTCTCAATCGGAGTTATTTCACAAAGATTTGCAGGGTAAGGAAGAAGGGGAAAACAAGCACACTTGGATAGCGCAATACAACGGAGAGTTGTATACTGCATTTGGGAACAATGAATCGCTCTCAAAAAGGAATAGATCGATTCTCTTCCAATTGGTTGCACCGTAGGTGTGATGATTTACTTCATGGGCGAGGTATCTGGTTCAAGTCCAAGATGGCCCAACTGTGACAGGGAAAAGAGTAGAAGAAGGATCTGAGTACTTGATGCATGCTCCACTTAGCTTTCGGGGATATAGCACAGTTGGTAGAGCTTCCGATCTTCTTGCAATTGGGTCGTTGCGATTACGGGTTGGTTGTATAATTGTCTAGGCGGTAATGAAAGTATCTTGTACCTAAACTAGTGGCTCACTTTTTCTAAGTAATGGGGAGGACTGAAGAATGCCACTAGTAGACTCTACTAAGACAAAGATGAGCTGTTAAGAACGTAGAGGAGGTAGGATGGGCAGTTGGTCAGATCTAGTATGGATAGTACATGGACAGTAGTTGGAGTCAGCAACTCTCCCAAGGGTCCCTCGTCTGAGATCCCTGGGGAAGAGGATCAAGTTGGCAATTACGAACAACTTGATGCACTATCTCTCTTCAACCCTTTGAGCAAAACGTGACAAAAGAAAAGGAAGGAAAATCCATAGACCAACCCCATCATCTCCACCTCCTAGGAACTACTAGATCACCCCAGGGCGCTTTTGGCGTCCAGGGGTCACAGACCGACCATAGAACACTGTTCAATAAGTAGAACTCATTCTCTGTCTATTTTTGGGTTGTGCAGTAAGGGTCGGAGAAGGGCAATCACTAGATCGGAAGAGCACACGTCTGAAGACCAAAGAGTCGGGAGGAAAGGAGGCGGAAAGCTCTCCATTCTAGTTCTTCTATAGCTAGAACCTCTGAAATGACAAGAATCTTTAGTTAGAATGGGATTCTTTGAGTGAGATTTTGAGAAGAATTGCTCTTTGGAGAGCACAGTATGATGAAAGTTGTAAGCTGTGTTCGGGGGAAGTGATTGTCCATCACCTCTATGGTAGAATTAGTCGGGGCCTGAGAGTCGGTGGTTTACCGTGCAGTAGATGTCAGTGGTTCGAGTCCGATTATCTCTAACTCATGAACTTAGCCAATACAAAGCTATACTGTCCATTGAGAAAGAAATGGTTGAAAATTTAGATAGCATTTGATTAGTATTTTTCCCCCCTAAAATTGCAAAACATGTCCGATCTGTTAATTTTTGCTACATTGTTTACATTTTAGTGATATTTATATATAACCTTTTAAATTATGCTTTACTTTTTTATTATTAGTTTTTTTTCCCAAATTTAGAGCTTGTTCTCTAGAGCTTTATGGTAAAAGAAGATTAGATTTATAGGAAAATATGTGGGGTCAAAGTAAAGAAAGATTATAGGAAGTGTGATTTTATTTTTTTGGTGGAGAATATATGGTAGGTATTGGTTCGATAAATTTTTTATTTTGATAAATCTCTAGAGAACAAGCTCTTGATGTTCGGTATATTGTCATGTTTCTCACTTCATATATTTAGTTTCACAGAAATAGGTAATTATTTTTCGTTAGTCATTAGGAGGGCTCATTTTTTGGAGCTTCTCTCAGGAGTGACTAGAACTTTGTTGCTTGTGTAGAATCAAGCTTAGATTGCCATTCCACTTGTTCAACATGATAAGTTTGCTATCCATACATGTTCATAGAGTTTGAATCCAAGCAACATAGAAATTATTGAATACTTAGAAGTTGGATGTATTGTTATGTAGAACTCTAATAGGTTGTCCTAAGGGGTACATGAAGTTGTGGATACTTATTTGTATAATGGAAAGGCTATGAATTGTGTTAGATAAAATCTTAGGTTGGAGTAACATAGATTTTTAGAATTGTGTTTTCAAGAACATATTGAATAAACACATTACCAAAATATCACAAGGCGGCATAATGACATGTAAAATTAGCAACAATAGGTAATGCTTGTTCCAAAGTCAATACACCAATTTATCAATAACTAAACTTTATAAGTAAAGTTATCTATCACATTCCTTGGGACCCATGAACACATTGGCAATAAATCAAAATCAACAATGCGGCATCGGCATCGGAAGACTTGATCTTAGGGAAAATACACCTTCACGTGATCTGCCATGTTATCTCTTCTCTAGGAGATTCTCAAATATCCAAGAAGACTATTCAGAATCAAATTATCAAAACCAGACTACTAGTTAGTTATAGCCAAATTTCAAAACCAACGATGAAGTTGTAACGCCCGGATTTCTAGGCAACAGAGATGCCACTAAATCTATTATATGTCTTTTAAAGAATGCAGAAATTTGCTATTTAAATAAATAAGTGCGAAATTTTTTTTCTTTTTTAAAATAACCAACATAACATTTTATAAGAAAAATAACATTGTCAAAAAATTGTCAACAATAATCTCAAATACAACCATTGTCATCAATAACAAAATATTCAAATTTTGGAAAAATAACATTGTTAAAAATTGTTCAGATGACAAAAACATTAACAATTAAACATTTATTCATTTTTCTTTCTTTTCAATTGCCATCCTCGGTCGAGTTGCTGCCAGTTCCAAGACCCGAAATGTTTTCAAATAAATGGGTGAGTGTTTCTCAATAGATCCCTCACACTGTCTTTCAAATATGCATTACATATTATGCAGATAATCGCATGTACACATGCAAATTATGTCTGTAGGCCCGCCAAAATAGCGAACTAAGCCTGGAGCTCCATGTTAAGGTGAGCCAAGCCACGTGTGCTCTTCCGATCTAGGTGAGCTAAGTGTATAGGCTTCTGATTAAGGTAGGCTAAATATGCGCATCCTTTCATATTATGCCATTCTTGGTCGAGTCGCTGCCAGTTCCAAGACCTGAAATGTTCTCAAATAAATGGGTGAGTGTTTCTCAGTTGATTCCTCGCACTTCTTTTAAATATGCATTACATATTATGCAGATAATCACATGTACACATGTAAATTATGTCTGTGAGCCCGCCAAAATAGCGATCTAAGCCTGGAGCTCCCCGTTAAGGTGAGCCAGGCATGTGGGCTTCTAATTAAGGTGAGCTAAATCTGTAGGCTTCCGATTAAGGTAGGCTAATTATGCGCATCCTTTCATATCAATTCCATAAATCACATAAGCACATGTGTAAATATATAACATGTAATTACATTATATTTTTCATAAAATACGCGCACAAAACTTTAAAAACAACTTTAATAAGAAATATGCCTTATCATTTACTTTTCCTTTGAGTTTCAGCTAAGTGGCAACTTAGTCATGCGTCAAATTCTGCGTATCGTCTAAACAAAATATTTAATAACTAAAGTTAGAATTTTTGAAGATACTTAAAACAAAATAAAAGTATGAAATTAAATCGTGAACTTTGAAAGTTTTGGATCAAAATGAAATTTAATAAAAAGTTTGAAGCTAAAATATAATTTTTCCAAATCCTTCGGACTAAAATGGAATTTTTCTTAATTTGAGGGGCTAAAATGGATAAAAACTGAAACTGGGTGGCTAAAACAAACTAACTAATAAGTTCATGGACTGAAATTGACTTAACTAAAAGTTTTCAGGACCAATTTAACGAGGAACCAGACATAAAGGCTGAAACAAAAGAACTGGAAACTAAAATGATCGACTTGAATCTCCGGCACTACTAGAGGAATGAAATGAAGCCAACTGAAATATGTAGGACCGGAATGAAAAGGGGGAAACAAAACCAATTAAATCCCTAACTCTATTTGATTCTGCCCCAAATCGAAATCAACGAGACAGAGAACCAAAGTTTGATCAATGAGGACGATTGGAGGCTTAAGTATGGAGTGTTCAAAGAACAGAGGAGTCGAAGGCTAGGCTTGAGGCAATGGATTAGGGTGCTCCTAGCTCGAGGCGACCGAGAGTGTCGCGGTTGGGAGTGGGTTTGAATTCGCAAATGGAGGTTCAGGTACGAGGATTCCTGCCAGAAATGGAGTTTTTTGGCGAGTTCCAGGGGTTTGAGAAGGCTGAGGGGTTCGCTTTGAAGGTTGGTTCGAGAGGCTGAGTTGGGTTCAGGGACGTCGCGAGTTCACAACTTTGGGTACAATTTCCAGTGAAGAACTGAACTTTCCTGTTGAGACTTGATTCATGTAAGTTAAATGGGTTCTATGGCTTCTAATTTTCTGTTTGTGGAGCATTTTAGGCTAAAGGAGCTGTGGTGGCTGGCAACCGGCGGCAGCAGTCACAGCAGCACTGGCTGCCGTGTGACTCTGCCTCTTTTTTTTTTTTTTTTTCCTGAGTTGGATGGATTGACTGTGGATGTACGAGGCGCAAGGGATAGGGCTGATCAGAGTCGAGTTTGAAAGTTTGAACAAAAAGGCAGCAGTGACTATGTGTGTAGTGTGTCTGTGCACATATGTTTGTAATGTTTACATGTAATAAAGTGTTTTGTTCGTGTGTAGTGAATTTTCTAACTATATATTTGCTAGGTTGTTGAACGGGTGTACCTGTGTATGAAGGGATTTGTAGAAATTGGGAACTTTTCCATGTATGTAAAACTAGGTGTGTTGCAAAAGTTTATGTATGTCGATTCTTGTTCGGTTTTGAGATGGAAACTGGAGTGTATGGCTGTTGCACTTTCACTTTGTTGGGAATTTTTGTGGATGTATATAATTTCTGTACGTGAGAGAGCATACAACTTACTGATAGTCTTATATATAGCAACTATAAGAAGGAACGTAAGGGAAGTCATATGAGAGATTGAGGGGAGTAGTGGAAAATTCTGTTTCAGAAAAATCTAGGGAAGATGAGCTGTTTTTAGTTGCCAACGGAAACATTAGCTGCAAAACATTATGATTTTTTCAACGTGTGTCAAAAATGGATCAGTCTGGACAGAATTAGTCTAGGTCTTTCGGCCAGACTTTACTCATATATGGGCTTAGAAGTTTTGGGCTTGAGAGTTAAAATCAGGCTTTGGGCTTTGAAAACAATTTCGAGCTATACAATAGTTTGGGCTTAAAACAACTGATATAGGGCATTACTGGGTTTGTGCTTGAGAATGAATAATTCTTGACTTAAGATAGATAAGAACTTGGGCTTAAAATTAAAATTGGCCCAAGTAGATTCTTAGAAACAAGTTAAAATAAATTTTAGGATTAAATATAAATTTTTGAACTTGGATTGAAAGTTGGGTCATTAATTAATCGAACACTAAATTGGACATCATACGCGAAAGTTGAGTCATTAATTAATGGGACACTAAATTGGACATCATACGCAAATTATTGAAAATATTAAATAATTGGGTCGAGCTAGAAATCCAATTAATTATAAACTCGCATTTTTCTTTAAAATAAAAATAGATGAGCAATGCAAATTCTTTAAACCTTTATCGTGACTAATAATGAAATAACGGATTAGGGTGGTAGCGACACACTAAAAATTCTTTGAGATTAGTAAAATATTAATTTTCATTTATGAAAATTCCAGCCGCTGCAACCACTTTCCACTTAATTTAATTTCGTCCTCAAACTTACTTGTCTGTTAATTCTAGATAATTCTCCAATATATCCGCTTCTCTTTCCCACATAGCATCTTTGCTACCGTGGCCATCTCATTGGATCGTAACCAAGGGAATCTCTCGATTTCTCAACACGTGCACCTTTTTATCAATTATGGCCACCGTAGCTCCATCGTACGTTAGATCTTTCCGCACCTTAACTGACTGAACATTTTCAACATGACCTAAGTGGGGAGCATACTTCCTCAACATAGACATGCGGAACACATTGTGCACTGCCGAAAGTTCTAGAAGTAATGCCAAATGATATGCCACGTTTCCAACCTTGTGCAATATCCCAAATGACTCAATGTACCTCAGTCATAGCTTCCCTTTCTTACTAAAACAAAATACACCCTTCATTAGTGCCACTTTGAGAAAAACTTTTTCTCTCAAAATCCATGTTTTTCCTTTTCTGGTCAACATAGATTTTTCTGACGGTCTTGTGCAATCTTAATCCTTGTCCTGATTTTCTCAATAGCTTGGACTGTTTTCTTGACCGACTCAAGCCCCAACATCTTCATCTCGCCGACTTCGTCCCAATAAGTTGGTGAACAGCATCGCTGGCCATACAGAGCTTCTTATGGGGCAATACCGATAGTTGCTTGGAAACTGTTGATGTAGGCAAACTTGACCGACGGCAAATAAGTTTTCCAACTACCACCCAAATCTAATACACACGTTCTTAGCATATCCCCCAATATCTGGACAGTCCTTTCAGGCTGTCCATTCGTCTGAGGGTGGTAAGCTGTGCTGAAATTCGGCTTTGTGGCCATCGTGATTTGTAATGACTTCCAGAACCTTGAACTAAATAGCATATTTCTGTCCGATACAATAGATACTAGCACTCCATGGAGGCACACAATTTCTTTGATATAAATCTGACTAAGCTGATCCAATTGGAGATTCATACGGATTGGCAGGAAATGAGCAGATTTTGTAAGTCAGTCTGCAATAACGCAAATGGTATCATGCTTACTTGCCGATCTAGGGAGACCTACTATGAAATCCATAGCAATCTTTTCCCATTTCCACTCTAGAATCTCTAAAGGATTCAGTAGATTGCTGATGCTCGCCTTTTACTTGTTGGCACACCAAGCGTTTGGCAACTAACTTGGTGATACTTCTGTTCAGATTCTTCCACTTGAAGGTTTCGCGAAGTCCCAGTACATTTTATTAGCTCTTGGATGTATTATATACAGGGTGGAATGGGCTTCAGTCAAAATCTCATCGTGGAGCTCGTTGTTTCTGGGCACACATAGATGGCCATTGAACGTAAGAGCTCCGTTAAAAGAGATTTCAAAGTCCTTCATCTTTCCCATTCTGAGACCAGCACTTATCATTTTCAAAAGTGTATCGTCCTTCTGCGCCGCAACGATGCTGTCTCTTAAGTCCAGTTTAACCGTCAAATCGACTGTCATTGCCAATCTCTATCTTTTCGGTACGACTACTTCGATCCTCAAATTCTCAAAATCCTTAATTAACCAATTTTGGACTGTACTAAGTGCTGATAATTGACCTACATTCTTCTTGATCAAGACATCTATGACTACGTTAACCTTACCTAGATATAGGATATTGCAGTCATAATCCTTGACCAGCTCTAACCATCTTTTTTGCCTTATGTTTAACTTCTTCTGAGTGAACAAGTACTTAAGGATCTTATGGTCGATATAGATCTTGCACTTACTCTCATATAAGAAGTGACGCTAAATCTTTAGAGCGTGCACTACACCAGCAAGTTTGAGATCAGGGGTCAGATAATTCTCCTCATAGGGTTTCAACTGTCTAGACGCATGGGCAATTGCCTTACCTTTCTGCATCAAAACGCAACCTAACCCTGTCTTGATGCATCACTGTAGATTACTATGGTGTATCGTCAACACTGGTGCCGAAACCAATCTCTTTTTAACCTCTTGGAAACCCCGTTCACACTAATCCGATCTCACATAAACTTCTCACCCTTTCGGATGAGCCGCGTCATTGAACCCACTAACTTGGAGAAGCCCTCTATGAATCACTGATAATGTCCGGCTAAACCTAAGAAGCTTCTCACTTCAGCGGCATTGGTAGGTGGAGACCAGTTAGAAATGGCCTCAACTTTAGCATGGTCTACCTCAATCCCCCTAGCTGTTACTATATGGCCCAAGAACGCTGTCTGATCTAGCCAAAATCACACTTCTTGAATTTGGCGTGCAACCTCTACAGAGTTTCCAACACAGTCTTCAAATGTTCGATGTGTTGTTCCAAACTCCTTGGGTATGTTAGGATGTCATCGATGAACGTGATAGCAAGCCTATCCAAATACTAGCGGAACACCCTATTCTTCACGTCCATAAATGCCGCAGGGGCATTTGTCAGACCGAAGGGCATCATGGTAAATATATAATGCCCGAAACGGGTTCTGAAAGCCATTTTGGGTTTATTTGTTGACTTGATCTTCAATTGGTGATGACCCGACCTCAAATCAATCTTAGAGAAAACAACTACTCCCTTCAGCTGATCAAATAATCTTCAATCCTTAAGAGTGAGTATTTGTTCTTAATCGTCAACTTATTAAGTTCACGATAATCAATGCACATTCTCATACTCCCATCCTTCTTCTTTACAAACAGGACTGGCGCTTCCAAAGAAGACACACTTGGCCTGATAATGCTCTTGTCCAAGAATTCCTTTATTTGAACTTTCAACTCCTGCAACTCCTTTGGTGCCATCTGATAAGGAGCTTTGGAGATAGAAGTAGCTTTTAGTACTAGGTCAATGGTAAATTCCACTTGCCTGTCAGGTAGAACACCTGGCAGATCCTCGGGAAACATATCGGGGTACTCGCATATTACTGGCACACTGTCCAAGGATATATCTTCATAACATTTACCTTGAAGGCTAACCAAATACCCCTTGACAGTTTACCTGTGCTAATAGCTTCCTCGCTTGAAAGGCCAAGATAAGGTGGGGTAATGCCTTAATCTTGGAACTATAAAACTTAAACTCCTCATTTCCATCTTTTCAAAAGACTACTTCATTTTCGAGATCGAATTATGATATCCCGATTAGTGCTTAACCAGTCCATTCCTAAAATTATGTTGAAGTCTTTCATATTAATGACATTCAAATCCGCCTTTCTTAATCAAAGTCTATCTGTGTTGCCCAAGCTATTAATCCACCTAATACCTTAATAACCTCAAGGACGCTACCAGTTTTCTTCCCTACCATGTTCAATCTAGCTAGGCATACAACAGATATAAGCAAATGCTTAGCACCAGAGTCAATTAACACATATACAGGAGTGCCAGAGACAGGCAAAATACCTACTATTACATCTTGATCCTCTACAGCATCCTTGTGGGTCATGGCAAAGATCCTAGCCTTCTCCTTCTTCGCATGATATGTGCCCTTGCTCAGCCCACCATTCTTACACTCCTAGGCGAAGTGGCCTGGCTCACCACAATGATATGAGACATTCTGGCCCTTCGTATACTCCCCGAAGTGGTGTTTTTTGCATTTCTGGCATTGAGGAAATGTAACACTCTTCGGGCCACTGCTTGACTTGGTGTTTTGCCTCTTGTGCTATCCCGATCCGTGATTCCTATTCCTGTTCTAGTTGGACCACTTCCTTTTCCCGTGATCCTTTTGAACATGCTAGCCTCCAACATTCATTTCTGAGTAGGTGATCGTCTGATCCTTTTTCACTGCCGTATCATAGGTAGGGAGATCAAAGGCGATAACAACCTAACGAATCTCAAGTCACAGCCCGCTTTCGAAGCTTTAGACTTTCATATGCTCGGTGCTCACTAGGTGCGGGGCAACATGTCCATTATTTCAGTTTTGAACTGAGCCCAGGTCATATTCCTCAGTTCTTCGTTAGTCTTGGTACGGGATGCTGACTCCCACCATTGTCCAGCCCCACCAACCAACTTGAATTCCACACACAATACTTTCTGATCCTCTGGGCATGAGAAGTGGCAGAAAATTTTCTTCATTGTGTGGATCCACTCATCTGCAGCTAGTGGCCTCCCGTCTCCGTCAAATGTTGGCAGATGATGCCTACGGAATAGCTTGATCACAGGCACCATGGAGACAAATGAAGGAGCTACTTGTACTGGGGCTGGACTCGGGGCTTGTGCCATTCCTTACACACCCCGGGTAAGTTCTATTAGGACGTCCGTTTGTATTGGGCGCGCCATTTCCTTACAAAACAAAGATAGACATTGTAATGACTTAAAAGGTATATATTCCAACATAGTAGGATATAAGGAGAAGCAACTCAAGGAACGTGAAAAAAATTTTCATTTATTATTATTGATCAAAATCCTTCGAGATAAGTACATCAAAAGAGCATCTAGTGCTCAAACAATTGGAACGAATAAGATACAACTCTAAAACAGAAAACATGCACACTAGGGGCAATGATAACTACTCTAAATTGTCTCTTATCTCTAGTCATCATTGTCATTAACCCAACTACTTGACGCCTAAACGTCTTGCGCGATGGGGGGATGTTTCCCTAAGTGATGCATGACCCTGGTTTAGAATCTTCGAAAATATCTATGTCATCATCCTCCTCCAACTCCTCATCCAATTCTTCCTTAGGAGTCCCATCTGGAATCTCTTCGGGGATCTCTGGAAGAATCACCTAGGGAATCTCCTCAGGAATCCCCTCCTCTGGATCTTACTCTAGAACCTCTTCTGGATGCTCTCAAGCTCAAGTAGAGGAATAAGCGTGGGGAGGACTACAGCGCCATACTGCACATATGCTCCCCAATATGCTAGGAGCACCTCGGAGCAGAGGACAAATCTTATGTCCCCACCTTGAGGCATGTGGAGGTGAACTTGCACATTTGTGGCCTCAATCTGCTCATCTTCGTCAAACATGTCTATTAGATGTCTGATGGACCAAGTTGTAGTCGCCTGATATTCAAAGTTCATAGCTTAAGTACGAGATGCACGAACACGACACACGGGCTCACTCTTGATCCAATTAGGGTCAACTACAAAGTTCTCATATGCTAACCCAGCTACTTCAGCTTGTTTATTCCTATTATCTGCTGCCATATCTGTTAACCAATTATGCAAGATCCAGTTGGGTCTTTAATAACTTTTAGTCATATTTTGAGGACTTGGAAGAAATTTTCTCTGTCTTTATGTTAGCTACGTTTTTTTTTTAAATTCGTGCTATACTCATATTATGCCCATAGTCAGCAGCTCAAACTCTAACAAAACTTTTCTTTCTTTATTAGGATACGATAAATACTTTAATCCTTTCGTGTTATTTGCCAGTCTATATCATGTAATTCCTTTATAAATACATGTATAAATTTTAGGTGGATACATAAATACATATAATCTTGAAACATTGTATCCAAGCAAAATCTCCTTGAAAGCGGTAAACAAACTTTTACTAGAGTTGGCGTAACAAACGACAGCGAGTGACAATCAAGTCAGCATAGAAAGTTTTCTTTTCAAAATATTCTTTAAGCGAGCCTACAGAAATGTAGATTTCGCTCTGATACCAAGCTGTAACACACGGAGTTCTAGGCACCGAGGCGCTACTAAATCTATTATGTGTTTTCAATAATTCGGAAATTTCCTATTTAAATAAATAAGTGTGGAATTTTTATTTTCTTATTTAAAATATCCAACATAACATCTCATTAAAGAAACAACGTTTAATAATCTCAAATACAACCATCGTCAACAATAACAAAATATTCAAATTTTGGAATAATAACATTGTCAACAATTTTTCAGATTACAAAAACATTAACAATTAAACACTTATTCATTTTTTTCCTTTCCAATTGCCATCTCCAGTCAAATCGCTGCCAGTTCTAGGATCCGAAATGCTTTGAGATAAAATAGTGAGTGTTTCGAAGAAACACTCTTTCGATTCCGCGTACTATCTTTTAAGCATGCATTGCATATTATGCAAATAATCACAAGTACACATGCAAATTATGTCTGTGGCCCCCTCCCAAAATGGCGAGTTGAGCTTGGAGCTCTCCGTTAGGGTAAGCCAGGCTTGTGTGGGCTCCCGGTCATGGTTAGCTAAGTCTATGGGCTCTCAATTAAAATGAGCTAAGTCTATAGGCTTCCAATTAAAATGAGCTAAATCTATGAGCTCCCAATTAAGGTGAGCTAATAATACGCATACTTTCATATCAATTCCATAATTCACATAAACACATATATAAGTGCATAACATGTAATTGCATCATATTTTTCATAAAATACGGGCGTATAACTTTAAAAACAACTTTAGTAAAGAATCTACCTTATCGTTTACTTTTCCTTTGAGTTTGAGCCAGAGTGCCAACTTAGTCGTGCGTCAAATTCCGTATCTCGTCTAAACAAAATATTTAATAACTAAAATTAGAATTTTTTAAAATACTTAAAACAAACTAAAAGTATGAAATTAAATCGTAAATTTTGAAAGTTTTAGATCACAACAAAATAAAATAAAAAGTTTGGAGCTAAAGTATAATTTTTCAAAACTCTTAGGACTAAAATGGATTTTTTATTAACTTGAGGGGGTAGAATGGATAAAAACTGAAACTGGGTGGCTGAAACAAACTAAGTAATAAGTTCATGGACTGTAATAGACTTAATTGAAAGTTTCAAGACCAATTTAATGAGGAACTAGACATAAAGGCTGAAACAAAAGGGTTGGAGACTCAAACAACCAACTTGAATCTCCAGCACTACCAGAGGATTGAAATGAAGCCAATCGAAATATGTAAGACCGGAATGAAAAAAGGGTGAACAAAACTAATTAAATCCCTAACTCTATTTGATTATGCACCAAATTGAAATCAACAAGATAGAGAACCAAAGTTCGATCGATAAGGGCGATTGGAGGTTTGAGTATGAAGTGAATAGAGGAGTTGAAGGCTAGGCTCGAGGCAATGGAGTCGGGCGTTCCTTGTTCGAAGCGACCAAGAAGGTCGCGATTGAGAATGTGATCGAATTCGTGAATGAAGGTTCGGGTACAAGGATTTCGGCTAGAAACGGAGTTTTCCAACGAGTTCCAGGGGTTTGCGAAGGCTGAGAGGTTCACGAGTTTAAAGGTTGGTTCAAGAGGCCGAGTTGTGTTCGGGAAGGTCGCAGGTTCGTCTAATTTGGGTTCGATTTCTAGCGAAGAACTGAACTTTCCAGCCGAGACTCGATTTAGGTAAGTTGAATGGGTGCTACAGCTTCTAATTTTCTGTTTGTGGAGCATTCAGGCTAAAGGATCGTTGGTGGCTGGCGACCGACGATGGCAGTCACGGCGGCACTGGTTGCCTTATGTCTCAGCTTTTTTTTTTTCTAAATTGCGTGAATTGGTTGTGAATGTCGAGGAAGAAGGGGATAGGACCAATCGGAGTCGAAGTCAAAAGTTTGAGCGAAAAGGCAGTAGTGGCTCCATGCGTGTTTGCGTGCCCATGTACATATGTTTGTAATGTATACTTACAGGGAAGTGTTCTATTCATGTGTAGTGAGTTTTCTAACATTTGCTGGGTTGTTGAACGGGTGTATCTATGTATAAAGGGATTTGCAAAAATTGGGAACTTTTCTGTGTATGTAAAAATAGGTGTATGTATGAATGTGTAATTGCACAAGTGTATGTGTCGTTTCTTGCCGAGTTTTGAGATGGAAGCTAGAGTGCACAGCTATTGTACTTTCACTTTGCACGGAATTTTTGCGTATGTATATAATTTTTGTGCATGAGTGAGTGTATAGCTTACTGCTACTCATATATACAGCTACTATAAGAAGGAATGAGAGGGAAATCACAAGAGAGATTGAGGAGATTAGCGGGAAATTTTGTTTCATAAAAATCTTGGAAAGATGGGCTGTTTCCAGTTGGCAACATCAACATTATTTGTAAAACTTGATGATATTTTCAATGTGTGTCAAAAATAGATCAATCTGGGTTAGTCTAAGTCTTGTTTGGTCATACTTAACTCAAATTTGGACTTAGAAGTTTTGGGCTTGAGAGTTAAAATCAGGCTTCAAACTTTGGGCATTGAAAACAATTTCTAGACATCCGAGAAAGATGATAGTTTGGGTTTAAAATAATTATAAAGGCTTTACTGGGTTTGGGCTTGGGAATAAATAAATCTGGATTTAAAAGAGGTAAGAACTTGGGCTTGTAATTAAAATTGGCCCACAGAGATTAGTAGAACAGCTTAAAATAAATTTTGGGCTAAGGGGCTTAAATACAAATTTTTGAATGTTGGACCAAAAGTTGGGTCATCAATTAATCCAACACTAAATTGGATGTCAAACGCGAATTGTTGAAAATATTAAATAATTGGGTCAAGCCAAAAATCCAATTAATTACAAACTCATATTTTTCAAACTCGCATTTTTCTCTAAAATAAGCCTAGATGTGCGACGCAAATTCTTTAAGCCTTTATCATGGCCAACTATGAAATAACAGATTAGAGTGGTGGTGACACGCTAAAAATTCTTTAAGATCTTTAAAATATTAATTTTCATTTATGAAAATTCTGGTCGCTAAAATCCCTTTCCACTAAATTAATTTCGTCCTCGAAATTCAAACTACTTGTTCTGTTAATTCCAAATACTTCTCCAGTATATCCGCTTATCTTTCCCACATAGCCTCTACACTACTGTGGTCTCCCTACTGGATCTTAACCAATGGAATTGCTCGATTTCTCAACAGGTGCATCTTTCTATCAAGTATGGCCACTGAAGCTTCATTGTAGGTCAGATCTTCCTGTATTTTAACTGACTGAACATTTACAACATGACCTCAGTCGAGAACATGCTTCTCTAACATAGACACATGGAACATATTATGCACTACCGAAAGTTTTGGAGGCAATGCCAAATGACATGCCATGTTTTCAACCCTTTCCAATATCTCAAGGGACCCGATATCAATAGAGCCACTTTGAGGAAAACTTTTTCTCCGACCGCAAAATCCATGTTTTTCCTTTTCTGATTAGCATAGCTTTTCTACCGGTCTTGCGTAATCGTAATCCTTGCCCTGATTTTCTCAATAGCCTAGACTATTTTCTTGACTAACTCAGGACCCAACATCTCCATGTCGTCTACTTCGTCCCAATAAATTGGTGAACTACATTGCCCGCCATATGGAGATTCATATGAGGCCATGCCGATGGTTACCTGAAAACTGTTGTTGTAGGCAAACTCAAACGATGGCAAATGAGTTTCCCAACTACCGCCCAAATCTAATACACATACTCTCAGCATGTCCTCCAATATCTGGATAGTCCTTTCGGTGGAGAGTCCTTTTAGACTTTCCATCCATCTGAGGCTGGTAGGCTATGCTGAAATTTAGCTTTGTACCCATCGCAATTTGTAATAACTTCCAAAACCTTGAAGTAAACCACCAATCTCTATTTGATACAAATAGATACCAGCACTCCATGGAGGCGCACTATTTTTTTCATATAAATTTGAGTAAGCCGATCCAAGTGGAGAT
>CAVNYN010268776.1:0-11486 GCA_963692815.1 Nyctanthes arbor-tristis | reverse complement strand
TGCTGAAATTTAGCTTTGTACCCATCGCAATTTGTAATAACTTCCAAAACCTTGAAGTAAACCACCAATCTCTATTTGATACAAATAGATACCAGCACTCCATGGAGGCGCACTATTTTTTTCATATAAATTTGAGTAAGCCGATCCAAGTGGAGATTCATATAGACTAGCAGGAAATGAGCGAATTTTGTGAGTCCGTCTCTAATAACCCAAATGGCATCATACTTACTCACCGATCTAAGGAGACCTACTATGAAATCCACGACGCTCTTCCGATCTCATTTCCGCTCTGGAATCTCTAAAGGATTCAGTAACACTGACGTCTACTGATGCTCAACTTTTTCTTGTTGGCACACTAGGCATTTCAAAACAAAATTGGCGATACTTCCTTTCATATTTCGCCACCAAAATGTTTCACGCAGAGTCGGAAGAGCATCTTATTACCTTTTGGCTGTGTAGCATATGGGGCGGAATGGGCTCCAGTCAAAATCTTGTCCTGAAGATCGTTGTTTCTAGGCACGCAGAGGCGGCCATTGAACGTAAGAGCTCCGTTAATCCGATCTTCAAACTCCTTCCTCTTTCCCGTTCTGACCGCAGCTCTCATTGTTTCCAAAAATGTATCATCCTACTATGTTGTAATGATTCTGTCTCTTAAGTCCAGTTTAACTGTCAAACTGGCAATCACTATCGATCTCTGTCTTTGCGGTGCAACTACTTCGGTCCTCAAATTTTCAAAATCCTTAATTAACTGGTCTTGGACTGTATTAAGTGCTGACAATTGACCTATACTCTTTCTGCTCAAGGCATATGTAACTATATTAGCCTTACTCCGATGGTATAGGATATCGCAGTCATAATCCTTAACTTATTCTGAGTGAAGAAGTACTTAAGGCTTTTATGGTAGGTATAGATCTCGTATTTACTCCCACATAAGTAGTGGCGCCAAATCTTTAGAGAGTGCACTACAGCGGCACGTTCGAGATCATAGGCCAGATAATTCTCCTCATAGGGTTTCAGTTGCCTAGACACACAGGTAATTACCTTACCCTTCTATATCAAAACGCAACCTAACCCCGGTTTTGATGCATCACTATAGATTACAAACCTATCGGAGCCATCTGGTGTCGTCAAGATACGTGCTGAAACTAATCTCGTTTTTAGCTCCTGGAAACTCCTTTCACACTTAACTGTCCAAATGAATTTCTCACCTTTCTGGTGAGCCACGTCGTTAGACCCGCTAACTTGGAGTAGGCCCCTATGAATAGTCAATAATACCGGCTAAACCTAAAAAGTTTCTCACTTCAGCGGCATTGGTCGGTGGAGACCAGTTAGTAAAAGACTCAACTTTAGCAAGGTCCACCTCAAGCCCCAGCTATCACTATATGGCCCAAGATCCCTACCCGATCTAGTCAAAATTCACACTTCTTGAATTTGGCGTACAATCTCTCCCTTTGCAGAGTTTCCAATACGGTCTTCAAATGTTTGACATGTTGTTCCAAACACTTTGAGTATATTGGGATGTCATCGATGAACATGATAACAAACATATCCAAATACTCATAGAACACTACGTTCATCAAGTCCATGAATATCGCAAGGGCATTTGTCAGACTGAAGGGTATTATGGTAAATTCATAATACCCATAACGGGTCCTGAATGTCGTTTTAGGTATATCTGTTGACTTGATCTTTTAGCTGGTGATAACCAAACCTCAATTCGATATTAGAGAAAATCGCTACTCTCTTTAGCTGATCAAACAAATCTTCAATCCTCGGGGTAGTTATTTATTCTTAATCGTCAACTTATTTAGTTCACAATAATCAATACACATTCTTATACTTCCTTCCTTCTTCTTTACAAACAGGACCAGTGCTCTCCAAGAAGACACACTTGGCCTGATACAGCCCTTCTCCAAAAGTTCCTGTATTTGAATTTTTAATTCCGGCAGTTTCCTCGGTGCCATCCGATAAGGAGCTTTGGAGATAAGAGTGGCTCCTAGTACTAGGTCAATGGTAAATTCCACTTGCCTGGCAGGTGAAACACCTAGCAGATCCTTGGAAAATAGCCGGCCGACTGGTAGTAGCAGTCGTAGCAATGATGGCTGCCTTGTCTCTTTGCCTTTTCCTTTTTTTTTTTTTGAACTGGACGAATTGATGTGGATGTCGAAGAGGAAGGGGATAGGGCTGATCAGAGTTGGACTCAGAAGTTTGAACGAAAAGGCAGCAGTGGCTATGCGTGCATGTGTGTCTGTGCCCATATGTTTGTAATGTATGCTTGCAGTGAAGTGTTTTGTTCGTGTGTAGTGAATTTCCTAAATGTATATTTGCTTGGATGTTGAATAGGTATCTCTGCGTATAAAGGGATTTGCAAAAATTGGGAACCTTTCTGTGTATGTAAAGATGTATTTATATACAAATATGTAATTGCAGAAGTGTATGCATCGTTTCTTGCTGGGTTTTGGGATGGAACTGGGAATTTCTGTGTATATATATAACTTTTGTGCATAAGTGTACAGCTTACTGCTAGTCATATATATATTATATATATTACTATAAGAAGGCACGTGAAGGAAATCATGGGAGAGATTTAGGAGAGTACTAGAAATTTCTGTTTCAAAAAAAACTAGGAAAGATGGGCTATTTTCAGTTGCCAACGGCAGTATTAGTTGCAAAACCTGGTGATATTTTCAACGTGTGTTAAAAATGGATTAGTCTATAATTAATCTGAGTCTTGTTTGGCCAGACTTGACTTGAATTTCGGCTCACAAGTTTGGGTTTGAGAGTTAAAATTGGGCTTCAGACTTTGGGCTTTGAAAACAATTTCCAGACATCTAAGAAAGATGAGAGTTTGGGCTTGAGAACAAATAAATCTGGACTTAAAATAGATAAGAACTTTGGCTTGGAATTAAAATTGGCCCAAATAGATTCTTAGAAATAGGTTAAAATAAATTTTGGGCTTAAATATAAACTTTTGAATTTTGGGCCAATTTTGGTCATTAATTAATCCAACACTAAATTGGACGTCGTACGTGAATTATTGAAAATATTAAATAATTGGGTCGAGCTAGAAATCTAATTAATCATAAACTCGCATTTTTCTTTAAAATGAAATTAAACGAGCGACGCAAATTCTTTAAACTTTTATCGTGACCAACTATGAAATAATGCATTAGAGTGGTAGCGACATGCTAAAAATTCTTTGAGATCTCTAAAATACCAATTCTCATTTATGAAAATTCCTGTCGCTATGGAAGTTAAGAATTAATTCGTCACAAACAAAGAGAATACCTTCATAGTTATGACAATTAGTTTGGAAAATAACTCTAGGGGGATCTTTTTCTTTTTTTGCCTTCTATCAGTGATATTTAAATGAATGCCATAACAAAGCCATCTAAATTCTTGTTGAAGAGTAACATAAATCTCAAATTTCCTTTGTGACCTTAGAAGTTTGAATATAACTTTTTCCATTACTAGTCAAAGAATAAAAGTTGTAGAAAACATACATCAATTTAGATAAATAAGAGAGTTAGGCTACGTATTGAGAACATCATCTATATCTATACATGCATACATATACTATGTACAAGTAAGGGCAATTTAGTGAGGTAAAACAACTAATATCACGAGTTCAAGGTGCAAGACACATGTGCTTGGCCTTACGTAGATGAACGACTCTAGTTGGACAAAAAAAAAAGACAAAAAGAGTAACAAAATTGCCGATCTGTCTTATGTGATCAATGTTGATATAAAAGTGATGTGATACGTCGAAAAACAGGATTGTGCCATGCTCAGTTTTCTTAGAATTTTTGTATGTGTTTATGTTTGAATAACACAGTTCTATGTGGAGAAAAGTAATAATAATTAAGCATCTTGGCAGGATGCTCCTCCCTGCTTGGAACGAGGATACGAGTCGGCGAAGAAGCATTGGGGGCAGGCTCCTCGATGATGAGCTCGCGTTTGGCAGGTCGCTCGGTAGCAGAGACCTCATCAGACTGTACATGCCGCTGGTTCTCTTCCCAGGACCGTTTCTTTTCCTCTCTTCTCTTCAAGGCCTCCGCGAGCTGTGCAGTGTTCTTTATCTATTGGGCTTTTTCTCGACATTGCTTTTTCTTCAACCAGGCAGCTCTTTTCTTCTCTGCCTCATAGACAGATTGTTTCTGGCCCTTGGACAAATACTTCTTCCCTAAAAACCAAAAACAATGTAAGGTCACCTGAATTGATAAGATCGCTCAGAATATGGGGGTAGGACTTACAATTATCTAGGTTGTTGGAGATGTGCTTGGTCTTGGGAACAGACAAGCCTGTACTTATCAAGAAGTCTCCGTCTATCAGGTCTGCAATATGACGATCATTGGCGGACATTCTAGCAATAGCCTCCAGCTACTCCCTGAATGTGGTGGTCAGTGGCTAATCTCGTACGTGCTCGTCACCTGGCACAAGAATGAACAAAGTTAAGTATTATTAGCCGGCTAGTTATGATAAACGGAGGAATTGGAAATTAATTTATTGGGCTACCAGTAAGTCATAGGGATTCTTGTGTCCTCATGACCAGAGAGGGATAGGTAGGGTTATCCACTCACCACCAACTCAAAACTAGCTCTCTTTCCATATGGGAGCTCTGATACTACATTGACCAGATTCCCTAGAGTTGCAGAGCCCCCGCCTTGGGCTACGCGGCTGCGTAGAACCACCTTTTTCCCCTATGGTGTGGCTTTCAGCAAATAATAAAAGTTAGGGTCAGAGGGGCTCGGATATCCCCAACCCTTATGTTGCCAAAAGGCAATCACCCCAATGATCGTCCTCTAGGTTGTCGGGGTTAGTTGCGAGGGTGCAACCCGCCAGTACTGTAACAGCTTTGTTACAGGCCGTGGGAGGGAGACACGAAAACCGGCCTCAAACATTTTTGTGTTCGCAGCCACACATCCTCTAAGAGGGCAATGGTCCCTCTCTCCCTCGTAGGAGACCCCAGAGTGCCACACGGTCCGGCACACGGTAGTTTTCTCTTAGCTCACGGAGATCCTTCTCCTTCACTACAGTAGGGTGGTGTTTACACACCCATGGTAAATCCGTTTCACGTACTACCGTCGCCGAAGGCCGCCCACTGGTACTCGCCTCCGTTAGGGTGTAAATAAGGCAAGAGGAAGCAAATGGGCACTAACCGCGTGTTCACATTTGGAAACGAAGAGGCACCAATCAAATTAATGATTGCCTCTTGTCCTTCCTGAAAATATGCTGCCTCATTAAACACTAGCCTATTAAATGGGTAACACGCGGCATCACGTGACGGGCCAAAAATTTTTGAAATTCGAAAAACAACGTTAAGTGGTAAATCACAAAGGAACAGTAGGCATATCTTCAAGGCCGCTAACCCTTTAAGCCAGGGGCAGTGACCTTGAAGGGGCATTTTGTGGTCACTAAAACCACTGGTCAACAAGTGTCAACGGCCACGCGACCTGAAGGATCACGCCCTGACGACCTAGCAGCCTGATTCAATACCTAGCGTCCTCACATCCTAGCAACCTAGCGACCTTAATATTTCAGGGCGTTGAACGACAAGGTTACTTGATGAATTTTCCTTGGCTTTCACTCCTCCTACTTTGGCCGCAAGGTCGCCAAGGCACTCCAATAGGGAAAGTCGCGACCAAGCAACCTAAAAAAATGTCAGTTAAACAACTGCTTGCAAATTGACTTGCGGACCCTTCCCCACTTGTGGTTGATGAGACTCCAACATTAAATGTTGAGGTGGTCGTGACCTGCCCCATGAATGGTTCACTCAGCAATTAATCAAAAAGTAAGGCCAATCTCAGTGATTTGACCTAATGTCCCATCTATGAGCCCATATTAAATGCATGTAATCATTGCTTCTATGTAAAATATGTACTATAAATAGAAACTAATGAAACAGAAGAAAGAGGGAACTCTCCTACTTCTTCTTGCCTCTTGTTTTTCGACTCTTACATTTATTACAGAAACATTCCTTTGGTCACACATTTATTGCTAAAATCCTATTCAAATATAAGTTTCCCGCGTAAACAAATTTCATTTGTTGCCTCAAGGCCGGTTTTGGCATCAACAACATCAATTTTGATATCAGAGCTACGTCGTCTCCTTTGGCCTAATTGGTGTTACAGGCGTTTGCCAAAGTAATAAGTAAGTTTTTCTCAAACCCAACCTTCAACTAAACCCTAAATATTCCTACAGTAATTACCATCTCCCACTCCTGTCAAATCCAAAAGCACATATAGCCATCATTCAATTAACAGCTTCCTCTTTACTTGGTTGGTTCATTTCTCCCTTTTGTTAGTTTATCTTAAAAAAAAAGGTCTTGCTGTTATTCAAAAAAAAAAAAAAAAACCAGCAACCCCTTATCCCTTCAGTAGATATATTTCAGCTTTGAAAAAAAAAAAAAAAAAGTTATGCAAATTCTGCGTGAAAGAAGGAGAAAAAATTACTACTTAGATTCAGCCAAGTCTCTTTAACGAATCCCAATAGAAGACTAAAGCCCATTACACCATGCTAACCACAAAACCTAGCCTAAACCTAACCCAAATAAAGGCCCAAAAAATCCAAAACCCAAAATAACCTAATACCCAGCCCACATAACATCAACCCCCACAAAAAACCACATAGCACCAGCCCATAAAAGCCTACAAAACACCAGACCACAAACATCATCTCCTCCGTCCAGTGTCTCTGCTTCTTCGACATAACGCCTACCACTGCTACCAAAAGTCAACCGCCAAACCAATAGTCAAAGGTCAATTGCCATCTTTTTATCTACCTCTTCCACGCCACCGCCACACTAAGACACAACCTATGCCATGCCGCCGCCGCCGCCACCACCACCACTCGATTCTGCCATAACTACTCCACTAATTCTGCCGTGTTTCTGTGACTCTCCTAAACTGCCACCAACTCGCCGCCACCCGACCGCTACTATTGCTCCGCTGATTTGGCCGCCACAGTCTACCGCCATTTCTGCAATTTTGATTCTTCTTTGGGACGCTGTCTTGCTGCACCTTTCGCCTCGCATGAATTGCTCAACTAACGAAAAGAAGTGGTGAATCGGGAACTCAATTGTGTTGAGGTCAGGATTCTTCTATGCGTTATTGACTATTGCACATTTATTTAAGTGTTATTTTACTTTAAGCAGTAGTATTAGCTCCAAGTATTCTTTATTTCTGTTTTTCATTTAATTCAATTGAAAAAATGGCTACTGCAAAAGATGTTAAAACGATGCATAAAGGTCTAGAAGGAGTAGTTGCAGACTTAGTCTAGATTTAGGTACTGTTAAGACTGATGTGACTAAAATAAAGCAAAGTGTCCGAGCTATACAAGATAACATTAAACAACTTACATAGCTTTTGGAAAACGTCCTATGGAGGACTAGTCTGAATCTCCTACAGTTGATAATGTTCCAACAACTACACTTCCCACTCCTTCTCAAAATCAGGTCCCTAGACAAAATGCTCATATTCCACAATCTCACAATCCTCCAATACCACTCCATCCTCCTCAACAACCTGACGTTTTTAGAAACATTAAGGTTGAAGCTCCTCAATTTGATGGGACATTAGAACCTGAGATTTTCCTTGAATGACTAGATCAGATGGATGATTTCTTTAGGTGGTATAAACATTAAGGTTGACTGATGAGCAAGAACGCTTTGCGAATATGAAACTTGTTAAGTCCGCTTAAAGGTACTGGCAATCTATTTCTTGCCATCGCGAACAAATAGGAATGCCTATCACCACTTGGGTTGAAATGAAAGCTAGGCTAACTGAGAAATATGTTCCATACTTTCATAGAATTCAACTCTTGGGCTGTCTCCTCAACCTCAAACAATAGGCCAGCTCTTTTAGCGAATAGATGACTCATTTCACTGATTATATGTATCGAGCTGAGCTCAATGAGTCTACTGATGTCACTGTTACTCGTTTTCTTAATGGACGAAAACCTGAGCTTAAGTATGAAATTCTTTTACATAGTCTAGAAACATTAAATGAGGCTTTTCATAAGGCTCTTAGATATGAGCGATACTTCTGCTCTCTGTATACTCAGCCTTTTTCACAGACCACTCAGCCCCCTTTTTCTAATGGATCAGTCTCTTTTCCCACTCAACCTACAAATGAGTCTCTTCAAAGTCAACCTAGCTATGTGTCTTTCCAAACTCGACCTAGCAATTGGTCTTTCAAAAATGGACCTATCAATGGGTCTTTTTCCAACTCGACCCTCGAATGATTCAACTTCAAGCTTCTCTGTAGGTCCCTACAATCACGACCAACCAATTTCCTCTAACTCTAATCGGCCTGTTTATGAGATTGTTTGACATCACTGTCACAAAAAGGGTCAGGTCACTTCCTAATGTCCTCTTAGGAATCTGGTACTTGAGCAAGAACAGTTTTTACCTGTACAAGACGATGAGTGCTATACCGTAGATCTCATTGACCCTTCTGAGGACGAACTTGACCAAGTTGAGGACTATGGGGAGAAAGAGGCTGTCATCTCCATTATGTGATGTATCCTTTTCCACTCTTGTTGATTTTGCTTCTCAAAAAAGAAAATTAATCTTCCAAACATGGATTCCTTACAACAACTGCTCTTGTAAACTTGTCATTAATTGGGGTAATATGATGAATGTCATGTCTAAAGTAACTGTTAGTAGGTTCGGCTTCAAACACAAAACCTTACCCACATCCTTTTAAAGTGACATGAGTTAACCAAACTACCTTATCAATCACAGAATGGTGTCTTGTCCCCCTCAAATTTGGGCCACACTTCTCTAAGAATATTTATTGTGATGTCTTATCCATGGATGTTGCACATGTTCTCTTGGGCCGCCCTTGGTTGTATGATCATGATGTTACGCACTTGGGAGTGATAACATCTATGGATTTATGCACCAAGGAAAACTAATTTGCCTCAATCCTGCAAAACCAGTCAACCCTTCCAAACTCTTAGATCCTAAACAAAAACCTAAACTTTCCACTTCATCAAAACCTAACTCCAAACATGATCACCGCATTCAAATTATCTTCTTCAAATCTTTTGAGCATAAAAATAGTTCCACGGGACTTGTCTTTGCGCTTGTAGCTAAAGTTGATGCTCATTCCTCTCCTGAAACACCCATGCCTTCCTTCTAAGATCAAACCCTGTTAAGTGAGTTCAATAACATTGCTCCTAATAATCTCCCAGACGAGTTGCCTTCTCTGCGGGATATTCAACGTACCATTGATCTTATTCCTGGGTCTCAACTAACTAATCGGCCTCATTATCGAATGAATCCTAATGACGAGTTGAATAGGCAGATTCATGGGTTATTGACAAAAGGCGTTATTCGCCATAGTCTTAGCCCTTGTGCGCTTCCGATCTCTAACACCCAAGAAAGACCATTCTTGGCGTATGTGTATAGAGTATCGTGCATTAACAAGATCATCATCAAGTACTGGTTTCCTATCCCTCATCTTGATGACATGCTAGTTGAGTTGGCGGGGTCCAAATGGTTCTCTAAGATTGATAGTCGTAGTGTGTACCATCAGATTCGAATTCAACTTGGCAATGAGTAAATTGTTTTCAAAAAAGCTTGTACAAATGGTTAGTAATACCTTTTGGAATGTCTAATGCACTAGTACATTCATGAGAGTTATGACCCATGTTCTTCGACCTTTCATAGGTAAATTTCTCATGGTCTACTTTGATGACATCCTGATTTATAGCCGTTTCAAAGAAGAACATTTACATCATCTCCACGAGGTATTCTTTACTTTGCGAACTGAAATGCTATATATGACCCTTAAGAAGTGTTCTTTCTTGCAATCCCAAACCCTTTTCTTAGGTTTCATCATTTCTGCTCAGGGTATTTCTCTGGTCCATCCAAAATCTCAGTTATTCGTGATTGGCCTTAGTTGAAAATGTTAACTAAAGTTCAAAGCTTTTATATGTTAGCTTCCTTTTATCGGAGATTCATTAGAGATTTTAGTTCTATCACTGCTCCTATCACTAAGTGTATGAAACAAGGTGATTTTCAAAAGACCCCTTCTACTAAAAAAGCCTTTGAAAATTAACCAAAAATTAATTGAGGCTATTGTTTTGCGTCATCCCAATCTTTCCAAAGTTTTTGAAGTTGTCCAAGGTGGGTATAGGTGGTGTCTTGAATCAAGAAGGCCATCCTATGGCCTATTTTAGTGAAAAGCTAAATAAGGCTCGATAAAGGTACTCTACTTATGATAAGGAATTCTATGCCCTTATCCAGTCCCTTCAGCATTGGCGATATTATATTTATTGCCTAAAGAATTTATACTTTACTCATACCATAAAGCTCTTCACTACATCAATTTTAAGCAAAATTTAAGCTTCCACCATGCTAAATGGGTTGAATTCCTTCAAGAGTACACCTTTGTTCTTCACCATCGTTCTGGCCTTAAGAACAAAGCTGCTGATGCTCTCAGTTAACTAACTACTATTCTTCATTCTATTGTAGTTGGCTTTGATGACTACCCCAGTTGTTCTGATTTTGAAATCATTTTTAAAGATCTCTTAGATAATTTATCTCGTGATCACATTGGTTTCTTTACTAAAGATAATTATATTTTTAAAAAGACTAAATTGTGCATTCCATATACTTCCCTTCAAGATTTCCTCATTTGGGGATTACATGTTGAAGGTCTCGCTGGACATTTTAGTCGTGATAAAACTATTTCTCTTGTTGAGGATAGGTTTTATTGGCCTTCTCTTAAGTGAGATGTTTCACGCATTGTGTCTCAGTGTCGTACTTGTTAGTTGAGAAAAGCTTCTTGCCAAAACACTAACACCTGCACTCCACTTCCTGTCCCTCATACTCTATGGCATGACCTTAGTATGGACTTTATCTAGGCTTGCCTCAAGCTGCTAGAGGTCATGATTCTATTCTAGTAGTGGTTGATCATTTTTCTAAGATGACCCATTTCATTCCTTGTTCCAAGTCTTCTGATGCAACCCATGTCGCCAAATTGTTCTTTAAAGAATTTGTTCGTTTGCGGGATGTCAAATTTGTTAGTTACTTTTACAAGACTTTGTGGAAATTGTTTGGCACTACTCTTAAGTTTTCCTCCACTTTTCATCCCTTAACTGATGGTCATACTGAGGTTGTGGATAGAAGTTTAGGAAATTTACTGCGTTGCTTAGGTGGGAATAAACCGAGAAATTGGGACCTCGTGTTACCTATCGCTGAATTTGTTTATAATAATTCTATCAATAGGTCCACTGGTCATGATCCTTTTGAAATTTTTCAGATTTTCTCCTTGCCAACCCCTTGACTTAGTTTCGTTACCTATTGATTTTAGACTAGCTGCATCTACTCAAGCTTTTGCGGACCATACTCATAATTTGCATAATGAGATATGTCATAAAATTGCTTTGAGTAATGAAATTATAAAGTTGTGGCTGATGCTCATCAAAGGTACAAGGAATTTAATGTTGGTGATTTTGTTATGGTTAGCTTGTGCCTG
>CAVNYN010268775.1:0-44407 GCA_963692815.1 Nyctanthes arbor-tristis | reverse complement strand
CTATCGCTGAATTTGTTTATAATAATTCTATCAATAGGTCCACTGGTCATGATCCTTTTGAAATTTTTCAGGAATTTTCTCCTTGCCAACCCCTTGACTTAGTTTCGTTACCTATTGATTTTAGACTAGCTGCATCTACTCAAGCTTTTGCGGACCATACTCATAATTTGCATAATGAGATATGTCATAAAATTGCTTTGAGTAATGAAATTATAAAGTTGTGGCTGATCTCATCAAAGGTACAAGGAATTTAATGTTGGTGATTTTGTTATGGTTAGCTTGTGCCTGGACCTTTTCCAGAACAACCTAGAAAAAAACTTTGTGCTAAAGCTCTTGGATCTTTTTGTATTCTTAAAAGGCTTGGAACTAATGCATATCTGCTTGAGTTACCTTTGCATTTAAATATTAGTCCAGTTCTCAATATAGCAGATTTGTTCTTTATTAAGGCACATTCGAGCATCCAGTTTTGCCATCTTCTCTTTTTGCAGGTCTGATGACTCGACCACTTCCTTGGCCACCATCTACTTCCTTTCCTTATCCTGATATTGTTGAGTCTGTCCTCGATGATGCCACTGTATGTTCTAGTCATGGAGGTTCTAGAAGATTTTTGGTTCATTGGAAAGGTCGTCCACCTTCTGAAGATCTCTTGGCTTTCTGAAGATGAGTTGCACCAGTTAGATGAACCACTGCTGGAGAAATACATGAAGCATAACTTGCTAAGAGTCGAGTTCTATTTTACTGGGGGAAGGGGGAATGATGCAAAATGGAAAGGAAAGAGGTAGAAATTGAAAATGTATACTAGAGATATTAGAATTAATATTTGTTTAGAAGTAATATTTGTTTAGATTAGTATTCATTTATTTTCTCTTTATCTTTACTTATTTATTTTGTTATCACTTGGTTATCAAGTTAGAGTTTTCCTTAGGATAAGGGTTATGTTGACCCTATAAATAGCTCACTTGTTTCATTGTATAGAATATCCAATTTTTATGAATAAACTCCCTTTCAAGAGTCGTCTTGAATTTTTGTTAAGAACTTGCGAGTTCTTAACTTAACAACTTGCAAGTTGTTAGAGCTTGTGAGCTCACCTGTTTGTTCGGCATCAGTTCATTAAGAGAAGGGGATCTATCGAGTATATTACATATTGAAAGAAAGCCAAAGGTTTGTCCAAAAGTTCAATATGGGAAGGGTTAGTACTAAAGTTCAGCTTCATTGAAAGCAGAGAAATATATGAAAATTTCCTAATGCTCCCTAAGATATTTTACCACAAGCTTGTACAGAGAGAAGGAAAATCAACTCATATTGTCTCTTCCTCCCCTCTTCCCCACCTCTATTGAGTTCTCTTATATAATGGCTAGAAGTATAACACGAATGGTTCAACAAGCTCCATAAGTTTCTTTTCTTTTTTTTTTTTTTTTTCTCTGTGTCATTCAACAAGACTGTGTTAAGGAAAGTGTCACGAAATGCTGGGATACCATATATTTTCCAGACATTGCAAATTTTCATGGTAGTATCTTTTATAAATTGCATGACATTGTTGTAAGATTGCCTTAACTTTTATGCTCTCATGTTCCAGTTCTTGAGCTTTTATGATCTTGCTGTAGGCAAAATTGAGATTTTTCTCTGGAATATTTATCGGTAGACCAATAGTTTTTTTTGCACCTTTGACTCATAATATGGTCACACTTTCTACACTATGTTACTATTATGGTATAACCTTTACCTAATTTATTATTTGTTGAATCACGCAAGGTTTACCCTTGCATGTGTTTACTCTTGTACAAGTTGCAGTGGTTTCCCAACTCGGTGAAGGCAGCTTGTAATTGGGAAAAGTATTTACATTTATAATTTATTAGTTCTAATCAAATTTTAAGAAATAGTTTTATAGGTTGAAGAGGCGCCTATATTTATTTACAGAGTGGCATTTGATGTTATTGTTGACCTTGCATCATCATATCTTAAAATTTGCTAGCTACTTCATACATATATACAATCCTCGATTACGCACCGTTCTAGTAAAGTTGACTCTTTTAATGCTCCTAAGTAGGTTTTGATGAAATATTCCTGCTTCGAGCTAGATGTTTTAGGCAAAAGTTCATTAGTTGAATTTTACACTTGGTTGCATATTTTTATCGTAATAGTACTCTTGATTCATATGATCCAGGAAATTTATATTGTAATTAAGCAATAACCATTCTCTTCTTTTTCATGGTTGCCACGAAGACATTAGAGCTAAAGTTGGATTAAGCAATATTCTTCTTTTACTAAAAAATATATACGTGTAATTAATTTGGATTCTTATTTTGGTAGGAAAAAATTAGGAGAAAAGTGACAACCTTTAGGTGCCTTTCTATATGTGTTTCTCTTTTATTTTGTAGAACGTTTTCTGTTTGTTGATTTGCTGAAAATGCATTCTGTTTGTCTTAACTGAAAATTGATTTTCAGAGTGGAAAACTGGAACACACATTCTGTTTGACATTTTCCAAAAAAAAAAATTTGTTCACAAAATATACTATAAAAATATAACTCTACGTCTATTTCTGTAATAATATACAACTAATTACTTTTGTTACCTTCTATTTCAAATTTAAACATGTTGAACAATATATCATATTCCCGATACATATCAAGTAAGCTATAAATTTCTAACCTTACCAATAGACATACTTGAGATATATGATTATTAGTTACATTTACCGACATCCAAGAAATATAATTAAAAGTTTTGTCTCGTAATTAAGGCATATAAATAGCAATAACTCCACTTAATATGGGGAAAAAGAAGCTCCATGTGTAACAATCGCATTTTGAACAATCCACCTATCACAATTCACATCTACTCAAAATATGGTAATTAGCAATGTAATTATAACAAAAAAAGGCAGATCTATATACAAAAAACATATAGACAAATATTTGGGCCATTATATGGTTATAAATCATTTTGTCTTTGTGGTGTCAAAGTGGAGAAGAAAAAGAAGATTCACTTTTCTTTAAATACCTTAGTAATAATTAGAAATTATGTTTTAACTAACAGGATTGATGATAAGAAATGAACGATCGAAACAAATGAAACTATTGAAATGAGTTCTGGTCTCAAGAGGCAAAAATAATACAGCTACATCTGTTGAGAATATATCATCTTCCATTGAAAACCAAAGAAAAAACTGAAAACTCAAGAAATTTAAGATGGGGCTCTAGTATTACACCGTAATGTGTAGAAATTTTTCTTCGAGCACGTATAATGTTGTACCAAATTTAAAGCTCAACAAAATTTTGAGCCACAACACACAACCTAAATACCAAAAATAGAGAATTGTAATGAAAAGTCATATTGAGCTATATCCTTTTGAAATTCCCCAACTCAGATATCTGGGGTTTTCTTGGCACAATGTTCTACCTCAAGACAGGACTTTTCTCCAAGAAAGTGTGGTGTAGACATTGCTCGTGATAGAATATGCTATCTATAAATTGTAAGTAACAGAGAAACAAACCAATGATATAAAATCTTCAAATTCAAACTGAAAGCAATAAAAGGATTTATATATAAAATAGTGCTTATATCATTATAAAACACATGGCAAATAAGAATAATGAGACAAAGTGGGTGAACTTGATACGATGCCTGAAATCCAAAAGAAAATTTTATTACTTGTGATCACGGTGCACCACCTTGTCTCTATGGCTAAATTCAATGCCTGAGTTTATGTTATTATCTTTGTTCTTGAAAGGTCATAAACCTGTTTCTTTGAACTAAACTTAGAAAATTCACAAATAAAAATCAAAATATCATTCAAGCTAGCATTACCTAATTGCCTTGTAATTAAAGTCTTTTTTTTTTTTTGGGTCATAAAAGTATTACATATTCCAAAATTCATTGAATTTAGTACTTTGGAATTTTGAGTCTCAGAAATAAAGGCCAAGTAAAAAAATACAAATGGTTGAAACATAAATAAAAATTGATTAGACATCATATCGATTCCAAACAAATGGCTAACATTTGGCTAGAGGAAAAGGAAACAAACTATTATTTCACCTGCCTAATATACACCATATTGTATTGAAAGAGTTACAATCAAAAGATAAAGATGCCCTTGACTAAAATTAAGGGGAAAAAAAGTATCACAATAGCAAACATAATTGTAGACATTGAACAAATTACAATTTTAGAAGGAAGAAATCAGAAAATGCAACAACATTCCACTAAAAGGTAACATATTTAGCGCAAATAGTAGATGCTGAACAAGAACCAAGCCATCTAGGTTACCATACAGTTGAAATGAGACACACCACATTTAAACACTGTCAAACAGAAATTCTAAATTCTAAATTGTAAATTATGCAAAAACATCTTCGACGATGCAAAAACATCTCTCTCTCTCTATGTCCAAGCTCCCAAGGACCTGCAAAAAAGGCTTGGAGGTGGACCTACGAAGCCCCTTTGGTGCAAGAATGAGTAAAATAGGTCTAGGAAGGGAAAATGCTAGAAAGAGAATATTTTTCTTGGGGAGTGTGCATGTGAACAGTGTCAATTTGTAGGTAATCTTCCTAGATAAAGGACAAAATGTACCTGCCTTTAGATGGACTGGCCAGGCCAATGGGCTTTAACCCATTGCTGACTAATTGACGAATATAGCACTCTGGGGGCCTAAGTTCCAAGCTTTGGCCCAGTTGAGAAATATGGCGTCTCTAATCCTCTATGCAATATTGATTAGGAAAAAGAGCAATGGAAAAAAAATGGTATTGACAGAGAAAATAAACCAATACATATACTTTCACAATTTTATGAAATACAATGTGACAAAATGGAGTTCATTACATTGGTGTGAAACCCAAGTAGACAACAAAAACTACTTTCACATTTTTATTTTTTATTCCAAATGGCCAAATAAAAAAGGAATGACACACTAATACCAAATATAACAAAAGCAGGATCCTTTTTTTTTTTTGGTTAAACAGGTATGCAATCATAAAAGTAGTTTACTGTTTTATCTAACACCAACAGATTCTGCTTGTTTTACAGTTGTATAACATTAAAATCATTTCCTTCCTATGTGTTCATCCTAGTCAGTTGCAACTAGAAGAAGAGTTTCATACCTGGAAATATGTACACATACTAAGCATAATAATTAGAACTGGAATATGAGCTATATTGTTCAATAATTTTTGTTGTTTAGAGATAAATGTATGGTAATCAAATTTTAGTAATACTCAATAGTGCAGCATCTAATAAAGTGGGCGCTTCATTCCAAATACAATACAATATGTAACAGAAGCATAATCGGGCAATATAACAGAAGTATAATGTGTATTAATAGCAGTATAATTGGACAATATTAACTTTAATTTCAACATCTAATAGAGTTCCTAGCTATTTCACCAGACTTGACTGCATCTACCACTATTTTAGCACCTAATTCAAATATAACATTTTGCCCACAGCCTTAAGAGCTACTCAATATCAAGATTTCACAAATTTCACAAAGTAGTTGCCAATTTTTGTTGAAATAAAATGCCAAACTCGCCCAACTGGACCCAAAAATAAACCAAAATCCTACGCTCTTCCGATCTCAAAAACCAAAATTATGATCGCTTATATCAATTACCTGGACGATTGAGTATTTCATGAAGGAAGTGGACGACTGCTACTGCTTGACTTCTTGATGACCGGCCACTGCAAGATAATTCGCCTTCTTCTCTTTCTGGTGAGGGATTTCACCCTCGATAGCCAGAAAATTTAAAAAAAAAAAAAGAACGGTTCAGATTTCATACGAACAGAATGAGGAGTGGGAGTTAGGGCAAAGAGGCAAAAACTTTAACTAGTGGAAGAAAAACTTACCATACGACTATTGGTGTCGCCAAGAAGTTCGACCGCCGACCGGAGGAAGTTGTAGGTTGGAGGGAGAAAACCCTATCTAGATTTCGAGATCGAGAGAGAGAGAGAGATATCGACTCTGAGAAAGAGGAGGAAGAGAGAGAGAAGGGCGGGGGGGAGGGGGTGACGGCAATTGGATTTGGGCCTAAACGAGTTCACATAGAGAATGGGGTGTTTTCCGTGTTTTGAAGAGGTGCTCGTTTTGCTAAGGAAATGATGAAAACCACATTTTTTACGTTTTTTGTTTTCTTCAATAACTTACCCGTGTTTTCCAGAAAAAGTTTTTGAAAATGATTAACAAAATGCATTTTCTGCATTTTAACATAATAAAAATAGAAAACACCTTGAAAACACCAAATAGAATAGCACCTTTCTTTTCATTTTTCTCATTCTTTTTACTGAAATTACATACCAGCGTGGAGGTTGTGAAACATTCATTTTGACTTCCTTTTTTTTTTCTTTTTTTTGTTTTTTTTTTGTTTTTTGTTTTGAGGGAGAAGGGGGTTAGTTTAAATATGCAATTCAAACATATAGACGCTCTTCCGATCTCATTGATTTTATGTATTTAAAGTTTGGTTTGTTCACAACTTCACGGAAGCTGTCATGTTACAAAGTGTTGCATTTTAACATGGCCTTATTTTCTTTGTGGTTGTTTATCTATATAACATGTAAGCCATTTATTTAAATTAACCCTTGAATAATTTTGAGTCCAATTTTATCTTACTATTTCTTGTTGTAGTTATGCAGAATATTTTATTGCTCTCGTTCTTAGATCGTTTATTGTTATATTACTTAAGACAATTAAGAGAGTCTTCAATGAGACCATCCAATATATTCAATGGTAGGACAATCCACTAATTTATTAGCAAGTGGAATTTTACTTCATTTAAGCTTTATTTTGTTTTCTCTCTTAAATTAATGAAGACAATATATATATTGGTTTTAATAAGATCTCAAATCATTTTTTTATAATTTATTTATATGTTAATGTAATAACTACATGAATAAATCTAGGTTGCCGGAAAAAATAGATGAATATAAATCTCGATTCATGGGTAGATGTATCAATAATGCATTGAATTATGTTCTTTTCAAGGCAAATGCATAGTAGTTTAATTGTTAGACATTTTCTTTTACAATTTTTTTTAAGGAAGAAATTTTATTTTACAATTAAAAGCATTTATTTTATTAAATAAATGCATATTTGATACTGCGACTTCAAAATGTCATTTATGTTACAAGAAACAACATCTTGAACGTGATTGCATGTTTACATAATAGACGAAAAGCACCAAGACAAGAAAATATAAGTTACTTTTGGCGACCAATTCGATTTGAAATTGATTTAAGTTGCAACATATTTTGAAATTACGTTCAATATGTTAGATGCAATATACCTAAAATGATTGGAGAATTCCGTGGACCTTATGATAAATACAAGACTTGAAAAGAATATAATTTAATGCATTATTATTAACATTACTGATGAATTTATGTTAACATTTAAATAAGTTAATTCTTTTAAAAAATTAAAATAAGTTAAAATCAGTAGAAAAATGATTTGAGATATACTAAAATCAAATACGGTTTTTTGTGTGTTTTTTAAGATCCACACACATTATGTTATTAATCAATTGAATAATTTTAATTAAATTATGAGAGAGAAAGAAAAAGATGCTTAAACAAAATACAATTCCACTTGTCGTTGAAGTAGTGGATGGTCCTACCACGGGACTTAAAAGACAGTCCTATTGAAGACTCTCTCACAATTAAATCATCTTTGAATGATGAAGATAGAGTTCTCTTTGAGTGATTTGTTACAAGGATATTAGTGATGTGTCTATCTATTTTAGTATAAGATACTAATTCTGAAAAGGTGTCTTAAGTGATAATAATTTATTGTTGAACATTTGTTCTTATGATAAGCAAAATAATTAATTATTTGTTCCATGTCATACTTGGTTCTCTCAGTAATGTTGATGCTAGCAAGAAAATTGAATTTGATCGTTCATACTGTTACTTGGTCCATTGGTTTTTACAAATTGTCGACTTCTATCCTAACACATTTTTATTAGATTAGATGACTGAAAGCTTATTTGGTCTACCAATTGGATGATGAAATTGGCATGATTCGCTTTTAAATTACATTGTTTATGTTTTTTATTTTTTCACCAACAATTAATCTGTCCAACTTTATTTCATAAAAAAGTAGACGTATAATTATAACGCTAGTCCCAGGCCGTAGGGAAGGTTTTCCACTACAACGGCTAAAAAAAGAACAGTGCGGCTGTCACGGATGTCATTCTGTCTTAACGCCCTTACCTCTCTCGACCCCGTCTTCTACCGCTCAATCCCTTTCCCCGTGCAACTCTCTCTCCCTCTCTCTCCCTCTCTCTATGTCTGTCACCTCGCTCTCTGCTTATTCTCCTCACACAGCTTCCTCTTTGCTCCTTCTCTCCCCCAGTCTCACCCTATTTACTCACAGCAGGTTTACCTATTTTTTTTTGGCTTGTCTTTATCTGGGTGGAATCGAAACTCCTGCAGTCCCGTCTCACTCGTTAATCAGTCCAAAATCGCTAAAGGCATTAGTCTTCCCCTCACTCTGCTCCACACACGCTTGCTCTTTCTCAATGTATACACTGCTTGCGAATTCATTGAGGCAATGAGACCGTGGGTAAGCTGGCCAAAGATTCCTTCGCTCAATTCTTTTATACATTTTATTACAAAGTCTTTGTTTTTTGTTCTTTTTAACGAACTTTTAGGTATATTTTGGTCTTCCTTTAAATTTCTTATTTTGCTTAATTGGCAAGATGGTAAGGTCTGATAACTGAAGCATGTTTTGATCCGAGACAGCAAAGTCACATATGTAGTCATTTACTGCGTCGGAATTTTTCCGACACTTAAATAGAAAAATGATTTTAGCAATTACAGTTGGATTTGTTGGGTGCAGTGGTTTTGTTTACTTTATCCCACATTGAGAAATTATTGAGGCTATCTAAAAGCAACAACTGTTAAATTGTTGTATTTACTGCACTTTTATCATACTGCTGATTCTTAGAAAATGGCTTTCAGGGAAGTCAATTAGATGAATCTAAGCTATCAACATTATTTACTAGAAATCATGTGGATACTAAACTATGAATAGCTGTGGTAAGACTTATTTTGATGCCCTGAAAAGTTTGGACTCACTAATGCAATTATATCATTCTAAGCTTTTTGAGAGTTTTCATAACAAAAAATGGCAGGTAAGCCAACAAAAAGCATGATCAAGTATTCGAGTTTTATTTGCCTAAGGTGTTTTTGATTCTCTCAGAAAAGGTCAAGATCTTATCTCTGAGGTAGTTTTCTTCGTCCTTTCCAGTAGGTAGAGAACTTTTCTTCATTGTATAAATGGATATTATTAGCATTGGTCCTGGAGACTATATGCTTGCTTTTGTTTTGTGTTCTTCTATATGCTAAGCACTTTTCTCTCAATTCTTTTCATGCAAGATATTGGTTCTCTACCCATTTTCATGAGCAAATGTTGTTATTGTAGAACGTGTTCTTTAATGTGTTCCAATATTTCAGTGTGCAAGCATGGATAATCGTTGACCTTCAAGGCCTGAAATCACTTCTAACTGATTAGTAATTAATTTTATCTGGTATAAAATTCACATCTTTATGGGATTCACGCGGTTTCCTGGAAAAAGTTTGATTGTTAGCCAAATGCATGTATTTGTTGTAAAGTTACATCCGCCCATATGTTTTATTAGTTTAGTTTTGTGCTTTATTATTTGTAATGCTTTTTAGTTTCTTTTTGTAAGACTTGATTCGCAGTCCATGCCAAGCTTTTTCTTAACTTATACCGATGGAGGTTATATTTGAATGCTGAATGTCATTTTTCATTTTGGAGTGAGAGTATGCTTTTACTTTTTACTTTTTGATCTTTCTATCTATTTTCCTTTTTGGCCAATATATAGACTGTCTCATAATAATTAGTTAAAGCAGTTCAAGATTATTTTGTTTTACATAGTTTCTTCTCTGCTAGGTGTAGATAGGGTCTGAATTTGGAGAAAGTAATGTGTATTGACCTTTTTTGGAAGACTTCAAGTGGTCAGGGTACAGAATCTGGCACTGGGAGATCTGCCCCACCTGCTCCAATAATCGTCTTCAGGTTTTAATACTTTTCTTATCTTCATGTGCACTTTGCTTATGCTTATCAACTAGAATGTGTTGAAATTTGAGAATCATTATGTTAGAACTAACGAGACAGCGAGACATACTTGGAGAAAGGGCTGGTGGTAGGTACTTGTTAGATGGTAGAGCATTCTGTGGAATTGTAGGTAGTTTGCTCTGAAAATCTGTGCTAGACGGATAACAAAGGAGTCGGGTGTTCGGTGCTTTGATATGTGGCATCTCATTTTCTTATTATTGGTTCTCTAAAGATCAGGATTTCTTAACTCAAAGGAACAAGTTTTAGCATTTTTCTTTTAGTGAACAAGACATGGGATGATTCAACCTATTCCATAATCAACATAGCTGGGGTTAAGTTTCATTTAGAATCTTTTGCTTGCATCACTAGATTTTCTGGAAAATATGGATTTATAGTTCTAATATTATTTTCGTTCTTTTGCAGACTGTGTTATTGTATTTTAATTTTTTTTTTCTTAGATTGCATGATTTAATTGTATCGATATTCATGATCTAGGAATATGGATTTATATTCCATCTAGCTTAGTTTAGTATTTCACTCGAGGAATGATATTTGGTCACGATTATGATTTATCTATTGCTTTGTTGTGAATTCCATAGATACATGGTGAATATTCTATTCTCACTCTATAGTGTATTGATGAATAATGAATTTGCGAGATTATGCTACCATTTTTAGTGCTTATATGTTATATGGATAATGGGCTTGAGTTATTCTCTGGGTTTATTCGGTTAGTTTGTGATGTATTGTTGAATAAATGAATTTGAGAGATTATACTGTCATTTACAGTGCTTGTATGATGAATGGATTATGTTTTCATAATAATTTCATTCTTTCATATCTCGTACTTAAAAATGAGCTTTGTTATGGTGGTATATTCATGCTATAAGTGTTTAAGTTACACGTGGCATTTAGTAAAAATTGCTTTATTGTTGAATCACTAGGTTTCTGGACTTTTTAAAAATCCTTTGGCTCGAAAACTGAAGGTCATTTTTCCCAAGTGCATGAGTTGGGGGTTCATCTCAGCAATAAATGCGTGCTAACTAAATCATTTAAAACTTATAACTATTGCTTCTGCTTGTGTTTGAAAAGACACTCTTTTAGATGTTTTTACATTTTGCGCAATTGTCTACTTGTCATGTTACGTAGATTTTTTGTTTGGTTTCATCTGTGGAAGCTTTTACATTAGTTTCCACCAATTGCTCACAAAGAAAAAAAATCCCTGAAACTCAAATTTGGAAAACTTACCTAATGGAAAAAAATATTAATGTACAAGAATAATCTGAACCAGTTTCTGACACTGATTGGCAGCTTCGTGATAAATCGCTTCCTGATTTTTTGGAACTGAAGGACTTGTTTTTGAATTGCCTACTTTGATTTGGTTTTTGGCATTTGATTTTGGTTCAGACTTTGCTTTGTGATGCTGGTTTTGATTTTGGCATTGTGAATGGAACTGTGGGCTTGTTGGAATTGTTTCTTTTGATGGTGTTGTCATGCCTCTTTTACCAGGGTAATGTTGGTTTTCTCTGCACTTCTGGTGCTGCTGAAGGTTTTGCTGACGGTGGTTATCTCTGCACTGCACTGTTGGTGCTACTGGCAATCTCTGCACTGCTGGTGCTGAATTGGGCCACAGTTGGTTGATTTTTTCTTTTCTTTTATTTATTTTTTTTTTCTATTTCCCGGCTGGTGCTATATTTTGTGTAATTAATAGTTTGTTCCTTTTGCATTCTATTTTGGGTAGTTGGAAAAGGGTTGAAAATTGCCCTTTTTGTTCAGCTGTAAATGTTTCTTTGTGAAATGAAATTTGTTATTCTGGTTAAAAAATAACTAAATATGTTACGCAGATTTTTTGCTTTTTGTTGGGCGAAAAGACTTGTGTGCATTTTCCCGCCATCGATATAATTGTATTTTTATGACCAAAATAGGTTCTTCTTGTCTGGTGGGATGATTATGATTACGCCTTGTTACTAACCTCCACAATTGGGCACTCATAGCCATTGGCAAAGGTGCATGTGTTGCTGCATGATTCTACTATGATAGGAAGTTCAAAGGTTTTGGAGTAAAGGATTGAGAAGCTTGTTTGTATGCATTCATATATAAACATAATTTGGCTGATTTTGCTATTGTAAACATATGGCCACATTGGTTACTTATCCTTTGGCTAGATAAGCCAAACTTGATGTGTAACATAGTTAGCATGTGTTATGACTACATGGAAAGGTTTCATCTAACTAAAATTATTAGAACTTTCTTTTGCTATCATATTTGTAATGGGATTATTTTTTAATTCATGATTTTGAGTTTTTCATATGATGATTTGTATAACCGTCTTTTGCTTTTGATCTTATATGACTCTGGAATACTTGTACTATAAAATACTAAATCTCAAGCATCCACACATTTAATTTTTTATGACAATGTCTTTATATATTACTCGTTATTCTCAATTGAAGATAAATATGGATTCTCTAATATGTTCGTATGATGAATAACCATGTTATATTAACCGTTACGGTCTATTAAATCATATGTCCATTGAGGGTGCAATGTAAATTTTAAGTGTATTTTTTTGAGTTCATAAAGACGATATTTATATAAGTATATTCTTATATTTGTTACACGAAAATGAATGTAATTTTGTCAAACTCTATATATATTCTTGTATTAGGTATGTTAAATTAAAGAAAATGATGACAGAATTTATTATTACATGAGATGAAGTGGTGAATAATCCTTCAACAAATGTAGGTAAAAAAGTGACAAAATTGATGTACTATTTTGAAACGTATTTCATGTATATTATTTACTCTGACGTTACACTTTGTTGAAATCACTTCATTTTAATGTTGGACCACCAGGGGATGTGTACTGGTATTATATTTATGCCCCTAGCTCGGCCAAAGTGGCGGTCGACGGACGGTTGCTGTTAACGTGGCATTTTTACTTAAGTTAATTAAAAAAAAAAATGAATAGTGTGCTTTATGGAATCCGGTGCTACACCAATCGCCACAGGCAATAAAGTAATACTTTCCCCCCTCTAGAAAAGAAAAAAAAAAAAAAAACAAAAAAGATTTTCAAGATCAACCGAGACCCGATAACACAGATACAGAAACCCTAGATCATCCGATCCTCTTGTTCGTTTGCTTTTCAACTTTTAATTCAAAATCCCAAATCAAAGGCGATGGACGATAGCTGTGCGGTGTGTGCGGAGGTGTTAGAATGGGTGGCGTACGGGGAGTGCGGCCACAAGGATGTCTGCTCCACTTGCGTCGCTCGTCTCAGATTCATTTGCGGCGATCGCCGTTGCTGTATTTGCAAGACCGAGTCAAGCGTTGTCTTTGTAACCAAGGTCAGCATCGACATATAATCTTCCTTCGTTTAGTAGCGTTTCTTGCTTCAATTTTTGTAAAGAAGTTTGAATTTGAAGAGCGGTTTAATCGGTCTGATTAAATTAGAATCCGTCGAGCATTATCTTATGTAACTTGGGTTTTCTTCTGAAAATTATTGACATTGACAGAAATTACTCCCTTCCCTGGTTTAGGAAACTGGAAAGTTGTCGATTGATTGAAGATTCAAGGGTGATTCATGAAAGCTAATTACGCTTTGTTCTTCCTTTTTCTTTCTGCAATTAGGCCTTAGGAGATTACACCAACGCGATAAGTAATTTTTCAGTATTTCTGAGGGAAGCAAGAGAGGGCAGAGTGGGGAAATACTGGTACCATGAGGATACACAGGCATTTTTTGATGATTCAGATCACTACAAGATGATCAAGGCCATGTGCAAGCTTTCGTGCAGCGTGTGTGATAAAATGGAGGGGCAAACAGAAGATGGAACCAGGAGAAAGCAGAAATTTAGGAACATTGAGCAGCTCAAGGGTCACTTATTCCATAAGCATAGGCTCATAATGTGCAGCTTATGCTTGGAAGGAAGGAAGGTATATATGATTTTTTATTTGATTTTTTTCTCTTTGACGTGTTTCTTTCATTTACGATTCTAACTTGTTTTTTTCTACTTTACAAGTAATAAGTACGCACATCTTTTGTAAAAGTGACTCATATGTACATGTATTTGAAATAATTAGTAGGAATATTGATCTAGACTTTGTTAGGATAAGTGATAAAAATGTAAAAAAAGGAAATTGGATTGATGGAGAGCAACCTCTATTGAAGGATAAATTTGATAAATCTAATGTTAAGTTAACCAAGATACATCGAGTACGCCTAACGAAAAAACTTATCAGATTCAAATTCCAGTACTTCTTTTATTAGATCCTACTATTTGGAAAGTAACCAGCATAACAGTACGTATATCTGTTTATACAATAATTTTTTGAATCGTAACATGTGCAACATACGAAATGAATTTTGCAAAATAATGTAAATTTTAAAATTACTGGAATAGATGATTTATTAGTTACATTAAAGTCATTTTTATTAAAACATTAAATTCATAAATCGTATGAAACTTATTATTAAAAAAGAAAAAAGAAAAATATTTGGAAGGTGACACGTAAAACATTAACAAATTAATCAAATTATTAGTGATAATAAAAATGAAATTAATTAAATGTTAAATAAGGATATTATTGTAAATTAAGAAATAATGTGGGAGTACAATGGAACTCAAAAGTATTCCCACTCATTCCTCCTTTCTATATATTGTAGATAAGAGTTGCATGTTTCAATAAAAACTCATTCTGGTAGGCATTTTCAGAAGTTAGCATCATTTTAAGGCCATCTTATTTAACATTTAAAATGCTGTAAATGTAGATCTTATAAGAATGGGTACTCTTTTATCGAAAGAGGATTGAGATTGAAGTTCTGTTTCTGTGTTTAGCTTCATGAATATCAAGCTAACATTCAGTAATTGAAAATATTCCAAGCTCAGTAGTATAAATATTCTGATAAAGCATTGCTTGAATTAGCAAGTAAACTTATTGTATTCATTAAAAGCTTGTTCATAGTGTAAATCAAAGAATTGGTTAACAATTTAAAATTCACCAAAAAACCACATATTCTTCACCCAAAAAAAAAAAAATAATACACACTACCCGATAATCTTTCTTCACTATCCGGCCACACAGTCTCCCAAAAATCAACTTTCATAAGTCAAATCTTACTTAAAGCTCCATAGAACAAGCTCTGAGCCCCTCTCCCTGTAAGAATTCTATTTCTAGTTCAAAATCAAAATTGAATGAGTGGAAATTAGCTGTGTTGATCTGTATAGTACGTATGGGTTCCACGAATGATTGGTTTGGCTAACTTCTATATTGAAACAGAAATAGATTGCTAAGATACACCAAGTAATTACCACAAGAGATTCGTGCATGAAACAAACATTCCACATTTATGAAACAGATGGAAACTGGAATGTCTCAAAGCTCAATCATAGAAATTCGTCCAATAACTATCAGAAGTTTGGGGCCTGCTCTATGTACCTTGTTCTAGAAGTGATTTGAGGAGTATTTTTTCAGAGAATGTAATGCTCCAGTGGAGAGAGATCTTAAGCAAATGTCAAGAATGGTTTTTTACGGGAATTTTGTTAGTATCTTTGACTTTTTACCAACTTTTGAACAAATAGTCCGAGAGGACATGAGCTTACATTCTTGGTTACAGAAAAGGATGCCAGCTTAATGACAGCAGTGCTTGCATTTTAGTGCTCTGCATTTAATCGTACCTAGTTTCATTTTTTACCTTAGATGATGTCCATCCCCTTTCTCAAATAATTAATCTCGTTTTTTACGTAACATGTCTCTTCATAAGTTGAATAGACAATCTATCAACCTGCTTTTTATTCAATCAGGTTTTCGTTTGTGAGCAAAGGTTATACACTAGAGCACAGCTGAGTCAGCATATAAAGGCTGGTAATTCTGAGGTTGATGGAAGTGAAAGTGAAAGAGGTGGTTTCATGGGGCATCCTATTTGTGAATTCTGCAAGACACCCTTTTACGGAGATAACGAGCTGTACACACACATGTCCACTGAACATTACACTTGTCATATCTGCCAAAGGTGAGTTCTTGGTGTTTTGCTTACAAGTACTATACATTGGGTTTTATCAACATATTTGCCATTTATCATTAATTTAAACTTTATCTCACAGAAAGCATCCAGGACAATTTGAGTACTACAAGAACTACAATGATTTGGAGGTTGGAGTTTACTGCGTGGCAGTTTCTTGGATTCTACAGTGGCTTAATTTGTTCATTTAAAAGGACTAGTTTTCTTTTATTTTATTATTATAATAATATATATTTAATTTTCTCAGGTACATTTTCGCCGAGACCATTTCTTGTGCGAGGACGAGGCATGCCTTTCCAAAAAGTTCATTGTCTTCCAATTTGAAGCTGAATTGAAGGTCAGCAAATTAGCAGATTCATTTTTTTTTTTAATGGCGATAAATGTGCTTGAAGATTGTTAACCTGTTTGATTTTTCTAATGTTTGTCAAAATATAATTTGGTCAAACTACTTCTATGCACAGTTTATTGGAGTTGCATGTACTGCACAATTCCCCATTCATGTCAAGCCGTTGGATTTCTATTTTGGAAGAGAAATAGAGTGCTAACATAATTTCTTCAGTGTTGCATTGAAATTTGTGTATAAATGATTTTGTAAGGTTTGGTTCCCATTTTAAACTTGTTAATTTTTAAAATTATAGAATATGTGGTAGAGATTAACTGGACGCATCATAGAAGGCATGGTTGGGTATTACCATTAGCTGAACACAGTGTTAGTTCCCATGGAGTGAGGTTAAAATTGATTGAGTTGATGAAGTGTAAGAGAAATTTATGAGTTTTACAAGCGGTAAGGGCTTGTTCTTTCTATCTTTTCTTTCCTCCCGCTAAAAAGTTGGTAAAAAGTCAAATTTAAATATCAACCGCATATTCTCTATCAAAATTTATTATTCACATTTTTCCATAAACTCTCCATACGTCCCAACACATTCTCCCAAAAATTCAATTCTCAAAAAAAATCAGTTTTAAGTTACTGAGAACAAGCTTTTAGATTGCCTTCATAGTTCTGGTGTATGGCTATTTCTTGATTCTTTGATGTTGGATTTTCAGAAGCACAGTGCATCGGAGCACGGCGGTCGCATGTCTCGTTCACAACGCAGTGCTGCTCTTCAGGTAGGTTTATCCCACTAATTTTTTCTTCTGTTCCTGTTGCATTATTCTTTTAAAGCTAGCCTGTTTTGCTGAATGGTGTATTTTCTTTCCATCTTGTTACTTGCCGTTTGACCATTGAAATGTTCCATCTTGGTTTGTCGTTGCTCAGATACCTATAAGTTTTCGGTATCGACGAAGTAATGAACAAGAGAATCATCGTGGAAGGGGTCGTATGTTCCAGCGTGATACTTCTGATAGTGAACTCTCTATGCCAATCCAAGTAACCCTTCAAACCGCAAATTCAGATGGCAGGTTTCATGCTACAGCACCCTCTGGTTCCAGTGTAGTCACAGATCATGAAGACATTGGTGATATTGAGTCACTTATTCCGCCACTTGAATCATTAGCTACTGCAGATGCTCAGCCAACTTCAAGATACCTTCAAGCGGTTTCACAGAGTGCAAGAAATTCAACACTCGAAGAGTCATTGTTTCCTCCACTTTCAGTGGCCTCAGGAGTTGGCCAACAGGATTCTCATCCTTTACCCAAAAACACTATGGCTTCACGTCTCCGACATCAAAGTAAGAAAAAAGTAAATGCCTCTAGTTCTGCTGTGGCCTGGCCAGCTGCAAGCCGTACTTCTGCCCCTCCAGCAATTACTTCAAATAAATGGCCTGCGATAGGTACTGCTTCTGGGTCAGCATCTAGCTCTAGCCAGTCTAAACAAGCTACGGAACTTGTGCAACCAACAGTTAATCCTCGTGCATGGCCTGTTATACTTACTGCAACTGGCTCTGCATCTGGCTTTTCCCAGTCTAAACAACCTACAGAAAATGGAGTTGTTCTATCTAGTTATTCGAGTTCCTCTCAGGCTCGACCTTCATCGATTTATGATTTGCCATTCGCAGGTTCTTCTAGTTCATTAAGGAATGGTAGAAAAGTGGTCGAATTAGTCATTCCACATCCACTCCTAATCTTTCTCAGGGCGAATCTTTTGACTCTTCAAACTCTGATTTTCCTCCCGTTTCTGCTGCTCACACTAGCAAGCAAACTGTGAGCGACCAAGCTGTTTTGAAGGTGCAAGATGTTCAGAGTGCGAACAAATCTTTGGTGGAAAAAATTCGCGCTGCTCTTGGTTTTGACGAAGAGAAATATACTACTTTCAAAATGATATCTAATGAATTTCGTCAAGGATTAATGGACGTTGAAACATATCTAGCATATGTGGAGCAGTTCAGTTTGTCACATCTTGTTCTAGAGCTGACTAGACTCCTTCCTGATGCTCTGAAGCAGAAAGAGCTGATTGATACTTACAATGCTAATATGAAATACCGTGCTCCAACAGAGAATGGCTATAGTGGCAGAGCCTTGGAAAATGGAAATAGTTCCACGAAAGGCAAAGGCAAAGCTCTAGCTTCCGGAAACAGAAGTTCAAAAAATGACTTGGCAGATAGCTTCATTAACACTGTAAAAGATTTACAGTACAACTACAAGTCTTCAGAAGAGGGTGTGGAAGCTTTATCAAAGGTGGGTTACCGTGTTACAAAAGGCAAATCAGAGGTGGTGGTTGCCAACGCACAAGCTGAACTAAATGGATCGGGTGAATCTACAAAACTGAAAAGCCAGAACGACTCGTCAGCCACCGGTGCGGCAGCTCGAAGTTCTGGAGATGGCAGTGGAAAAGTTAAACGGAAGAAAACCTCCAAGTTTCACCGAATTCGCCTAGGTGACGGCTCTGCGGAAGCACTTTTGGAGTTTAAAGGTACAGAGATGGATTCAGATTCTGATCCAAATCAGAAGGCAGCCTCAGATGATCAGGATACTACAGAAGGTTTACCCAGGCGAGGTGTTTGGCAAAGTGGTGGAGGTCGGAGACTTTTGGCTGTGACTTCAAGGGGCCCGAAAATTTGACGCTGAAGGTTATCGTCATACAGATGGAACGATCTGAGTTTCCATCAATTAGTTTGATGCCTTTATTGAGATAACATTTTCGATGCATTGCCTGGGTGCATTGCCTGGGCCCTTTGCAGTAATTTTAAGTCATGGTTAAAAATAGTTAGTTGCTGGATGCAGCCTGCTTCCTGATTTTGGTTAAGGTCCGTATTTTTGTTGTTCATATACTTTGGATTCCCTACTGGAGCCCGTAAATGGCAGGGATGGTGTTTATTCATATATATATATATATATATATATATATATATAGTATAAATAGAATTTTGGTTTTATCGGTGGTGTTTTTTTTACCGTACTAAGGACAGCCGATTTATCTTGCATGCGTGTAAACTGTATATTGGAGTGAAGCAATAGATTTATTTAAATTTTTTCTGTTTCTTTGAATGGAATTAAAATATTCTTCGGCTTATTTGTGCGTTGGATGTTTTCCCGCTGATTTATCCTGTTAGGATGAAAGAACCGCTTATTAGTGTGAACAAGTTGTATGCTCTTACATTACACGAAATAAAATAATTAGAAAAAATACATAGTAATTTCAAAAATCAAATAATCATAATTTTATTACGTACTATTTATTCATATACATAAGTTAACAATATTTATAAGTAGAATTGAATTAAAACGTAGTTATTAATAAAATAATACTTTTAAGTACCACATTCGTCCTATATAGATAGTCTAGTATTTCATTTTAAACCGTGCTAAAATGATAGTTCAGTTAAAATTAATTTTTTACCATTTACCCATAAAACTAATTTTTAACCACCTTCTGTTCTAAAATGAACTAAATTTTCACCCGCTCGTTGCACAGAAGGATAGCAAATTAAATTATATCTAATATTAGTACAAAATATTAAATAATATATGATTAGCCACATTAAACTGTAGTGTTTTGATTAACTTGTTATTAACTAATAATTACTATATGCTTACTCGATATAGAATGTTATTAAGTGACTTTAGTAGGGAATGCAAAAAACCCTGTAAACTCGATACGTATAGGTACCCGATCTTATTAAGACGGGAAATACCCGACTAAACGGGGTAATCAGGTTGGGATGAGACAAAAAATTCACCCAACTTAACAATGGGCCGGAGAAGGTTACGATAATTTTTTGTTGTACCCGACCTGTTTGACTATTCTTTGGTAAAAATAAAAATATTTATTAAAAATTCTAATGATTTGAAACGTAAAAAGATGATAAAACTTATTAAGAAAACTTAGTAATTTCAATTGCAATTTTAGTGGTTATAATAAAATTTATTAAACAAAAAAATGAAAATGAAAATAAAAACGTATAAATATATTTAAATCAGCCAATAAATAGGTAATATGAATTATCTGTACTAGCTTGTCCCCGACCAGTCCTTGATTCAAGTAGGGATGAGGAAAAAAATTTGATAGGTAGGGTAACGGGGTGTAGCATACTCAATCCCGACCCGACCCGACCTATTGTTATTCTTATACCTCATGAAACTAAATATTTTATTTTTCTCATTGACTATACCATAAGTGAATTTTGTAAACTAAGAAACATTGATTAAACCATATTTATTATATACAAAAAAAGTAACGTAATAAGGACTCAATTTAAAAGAACATAAAAAATAACTAAAAATTAATTCCTCAACTAAAAAGGAAATCGTCTAACACAACTTACGAAATATACTTCTTAGATAAGATATATATTTAAAAAATTTAGAAAATCAAAAAATTTCAATATAGATTAATCTAGCAAAATATTAAGCAGATAAGATATATTCAGTATAAAAATCTCGAATTTGAGATCCCGGCCGTCGATCAATAAAGATAATAAATTAGAAAGGATTTGCAAAACTTGTGAGAAAGATTCTTGAAGATAAGAATAGATAAGGATGATAATCCATAATTAATTGAAAAATAGAGAAATATTAATATATAATTTACTGCAGAATTACCTACTATATTGTAAAAAGTCTACAATAGCCTCAATTAAGATAGTTTAGATGGGAAAATGCGATAAAATGTACCGCTAACTTAATTACAAAACTTGTGAGAAAGATTCTTGAACAACATATATCTTTCTAAATTTTGAAGGGAACTAGTGGTGGGGGGGAGGGAGAGAGAGAGAGAGATCTGATCCATAAGCGGCCAAAGGGTTTAAGAGATAAGATCCAAATAAAGAAATAATTACTAAATGGCGAAAAATGAATTTTGACCGCACATAGTAAAGCAACAGAAATAAAAAGACAACTATAACCCCACTTATAACAGTTTGGGCAGGAAAATCGCGGTAAAATTTTACTGTAGCACCTATTATTTAATTAATATATAGATTAAAAGAATATTTTATTTTTTCTCTAGATCAGTATCATCAAATATTATTACTATCGTACCCCTTCAACTTAAATTTGTACCAATATGTAGGTTCTCAGAGAAAAAACAAATAATAAATTAAGTAATGTACTAAACATATAGCCCTAGGTTTTATGATGTGCGACGTATCATATTGAATAGGAAAAGTTTTCAAACTGATTTAATTTTACTTTATTATTATATCTTTAATCTCACGAGTGGACACTTATTTGGAATAAGAAGAACTCTCAATAACCCAATATTTGAAATTTGTCTATCAATTGTTATAATTTTAAAGTAATATTAAATACTTGAAAATAACCAAAAAAAAACTAATAGAATATGTATAACAAATATTAATAGATAACAAATAGCATGTGTGTATATATATATATTAAATGACAGTTTGTATGGCACATTCGCATTTTCATCTGGCGTAATTAGAAAATCTTTCCTGTCTAAAACTCTATTTGGCACAATTGCTTATAATGTATACTACATCAGCTATCACTTTTAATAAAAAAATTGTTACAAATGTAATAGTAAATGATTGAACTCATGACCTGCATATTAAGAGCAACATGCTTTTAAACTATTTTGTCAACTGTTAAATTTGTTAACAGTTTTCATTTATATATTGTTATTCACGCGTATTTTCAGTTAAAGAAAATACTATTATTAGCCACATATATACTTGAAGTCTAATTATATTGACACTACTTTTTTTTATTAATTTTATCAATTTTTCAAATATACTAAAATTGTCAGAAATAATATTCAGTAAAACATTAATCGAGTACATTAACAGGTAACTATTAATATAGTAAAGTATTAATTTATTTGAACATGTATCTAATTAATACGGGTATGTACATACACGATATGCATTATTAGTCTGTTAACTAATAATATTGAATAAGTTAGATGATATAAACGTAAAATATAATAAAGCATTAATCGAGTACATTAACGGATAACTATTAATATATATATTTACACACGCACATATTTTTTTTTATAAAGAATGCAAATAACTTTTTTTTATCTTTTTGAAGCCTGTAAAATATCGATTGATTTCATATTGCTATTCTCGTGTGTTTTCACTCAAAGAAAATATTATTATTAACAACGTACATACTTAAAAACTAATTATATTGACACTATGGTTTTTTTATTAATCTCACTAATTTTTCAAATATACTAAATAGTCAAAATTAAAATGACACAACTAACCATCACATTCTTAACAATTATATATGTTTTTTTCTCTTCTATCTTCTTCCTCTTACGTGCACCACAAAAACTTAATCAATTTATTTTAATTTTTATAATAAAAATTTACAAGAACTGAAAATAAAAATTTCCTTCACTTTGTACAAAAATAAATTACCGCCAGCTATTACTCTAACTAATAAATCAATTTTTCTACAATGTCTTATGTCATTTTCTCTGTAATTTCTTTAAATTCTTAAACCTATGAAATTAAATTTATCGAAGAAATAAATAATTAAATTAATCAATATTTAGAATTGACAAAATACATTCTTCAATACGATTAGATTGCTAAATAAATATGAAAATTTTTATACGGATATCGAATGAATACGGATATGTACATACTTGATACGTATTATTAGACAGTTAACTAATAATATTAAATAAGTTAGATGATATAAAAGTAAAATATAGTAAAATATTAATCAAATACAAAAAGGGGTAACTATTAATATATTTTTTGTAGAGGATGAATTTTTTTTTGGCGTTTTTTTCTTCATAGATATTAAGCCTATAAAATATCGATTGATTTCATGTTTTTATTTTTTTATTTAATTATTATTGTAACCTTTCATTGTTTTTCTACAATTTATATAATGATTTTTTTTCTAATATGGAATCTTGGGAATTTACCTCCAAGCATAACGTACTGGTTGAATACTAATTGATTATTAATCAGTTTTGAATTCATATTTTGATATTTTAATTTGACGAAGATAACAATGAATTTTAGCGATAATTGGGATGAATAAAGAGACATGAAATGTACAAGAAGAAAAGAAACTATACAAAAAAATTACTATCTTCATCCTGATTATTTGGTCTCATTTTCCTTTTTAGGATGCCTATATATATGGGTTTTTTTTTAATATTAAAAATCTAACTTTGTATTTCTTTGCGCATATATCCTTATTTTTTACTTTCATTATAACTATTAATTTTAAATTTTATTCATAAAAGGAATATGTAGGGAAGTACATTCTTATGAGTATAAAAAATTTTATCTGAATGGGTAACAAGGGAATACAAGTATATACATACCCGACATGTATTACTAGATTGTTAACTAATAATATTAAATAAGTTAAATGATCTAAAGTAAAATATAGTAAAACATTAATCGAGTACATATTTGGATAACTATTAATATATTATTAATAAAATATTAATTTAACGTGTCAAATACTAAATCAAAGTTATATATTAATTAATTTCATTATGCAAATCCTATTGCACGTATCTGTTCAATATTTTAGTATTCATTATTTTTTATTTTTTTAATTAGTCTTCTCGTATAACACCCGAGTTTGAAGCTTGATTCATAGTTGTAATAGTTGATTATGATATAATTACTTGACTACTAATTATTGTAACTTTATATAGGTTGGACGTGTGAACTTGTATGTGCTTGGAGAGACTAGAATTATAAACTCAGGTATGTTACTAAAAATATCTCATAGTGATTTGTAATGTAACTGGTATATGTTACTTTATTTATGAGATGATGTTCACACTCACGTGTGCTCTTCCGATCTCACGTCAATTTTGATATGAATATACTCTATAATTCTCCCGTGAAATGCGCCGGTGAAAAAAATCTAGTTATATATAGAATAAAAAATATATAAATTTTTGTATGTTATTATAAAATAAACTAATATTAAAATATAATTAATAGATAAGTACTAATTTTTTTCTGAAGAAAATGGATATGTATTATTATTAATTTAAAATAAAAATAAAAGCATATAAAAATAAGATAGTGATTTTAATGGGAAAACTTACATATGACTAGTATCTAATTTTAATAAATATATATATATATATTTCGTCTTTTTGCGTGATGTATGCTTCCTTCCTAAACGCTAATATATGAGAAATGATATAGAGCGCTTTGTTGGGCTAAAGCCTACAGGCCCGAAAACTTTTTTTTTGTTTTTTGAAATAAAAAGGTTTTCATGGACACAAGGTGCAGGGAGTTTGTGTAATATAGATATTGGGTTCTTTACATAGAAATCACTATTTGTAGAAGTATTTTAAAAAATACCACTAAATTGAAAGTATTGCAAAAATACCATTTTCTATTTCAAAACTACCTAAACTAATTTTAATTAAAATTTAATTCTTATTTGTTATTATTTCTTATTATTATAATTATAATATTACTAAAAAAGCAGAAATTTTTTTCAATACAAAAATAGTCATTTTATGTACCACAAACAACACTTTCAATTCTGAATAGCCGCCAACTATTGACGCCGCCATGCCACAAGTGCACAAACAATGTTACCTATCGAAAAAACAAATGTTACCACCCCGGGAAAATATCACGTTAACAATAATAAACAACGAAATGGTAGCAACCCTTGATAAACCTGAGAATGGTAACAACCCTGATAAATGGTAACGTAGGAAAAACATAACTGAAATCTAGTAACAATCCCGATAAATAGTAACATACGAAAATTAAAAAAAGAAAAAAAATCAACCGGAAGATAGTAACAACCCTGATAAATGATAACATATGAAAATTAAACAAAAAAAAGAATCAACCGGAGGATGGCAACAACTCCGATAAATGGTAACAAGCCCAATAAAATAACCAAGTAAGATTTCAGCCGTCAAATGTGAAAATTCAAAAAAAAAAAAAATTATGAAAAATACAGGTTTACCTCTGGAACTGTTCTGGCGAGAGCATCAAAACAGCATGCCGCTACTACAGTGTCTCTCAGACGCTGTAGCAACTGCAACAACATCAAACACTAGTGCACTAGACCCAATAATATTTGTATTCATTATTAATATATTGCCGTCATTTCCCAAGTTTCACAATAAAAGAAAAATAACTCAATAATTGTAAAAAGTAAACACCCTCTAGTGAATACAAACATGAGTGTACGCCCTGTGCATCAAATGCTCCGTTGCGCGCCAAATCAAATTGATACACGCAGAACTCTCATGCCCACTAAATCATCATGATTGGAAAGAAGCTAAACCCTTTTTGACAAGCAGAAGAAGCAGAGATTTCATACGGCATTCATGTCTGCAAAAGAAGACGATGTAAAAAGGGGAGACTGCTTAATGGTACATTAAATTAGAGAAAACCCTCCATTACATTTCAGGATTTCGGTCAGCAGTACAAATCAAAGAGAAACAATTGATTCCAATCACTCATTTATAAACATAAAGCAGGCCAAAAAGTTTTCAAGAAAAGACAGCAACGGACCTCACTAATCACTATCAAAATGTTTAGTAAAAGAAAAACACAATTCCAGGCAGTGACAGAAAGTTGCGGTGGTGGGGTGCGCCGTGACGGCTGCTGCCGCGACTATGGTGGGGTGTTATGGTGCTAGGTTGTGGCGGCAGGTTGTGGTGATAGGAGTGGCGGGTGGTGAGGCGCAGGGCGGCAGCTGCGGCGAGAGGTTTATGGCGGGGCGCGTGGAGGCAACTACGACGGCTGGGTGGGGGGTTGCGTTGTTTGAGTTAGGGTATATGTATATATATAGATATAAATATATACACAACTCTATATAAATAAATCAATATTAAAATTAATTACAATAATTTATTAAAATATTAAAAAATGGTAAGATAAAATAAAATGATTTATTAAAATGAATTAAATAATAGTATAAAAGTAATACAATGAGATATAAAAGCAAATATTTTAACATGAAGGTGTAAAAATAATAATACTAAAAAAAAAAGTAGAATGTTTAATTTTCTCTATAAATGTTCATATGCATAACAATCAGCCGTCTTGAAAATGAGTTTTACAGATAAATGGGTTACAATTATATATAGGAATAAAAAAGGGATACCCTTAAAATTAAGGAGATATTACGCTCTTTAGTTGGATCTAAAATTGTTCTCTGAAGATACTTAGTTGTGTTATTTATTTTTTATTTATTTTATTTATTATTATTTAATTAAATTTTACTCCCCAACCCCCACCCCCAGTCACCCTACCCTTATCGGCTAGAATTTGGCAACCCACCGCTGCTTTCTGACAGCTGGATTTTGGTAATTTTTTTATTTCCTCTTTTTTATTTTTTCTTTGGCTTTTTTGCCTTTCCCCTCATTCTTTTTAAATTTTTTCTTCCCCCTTTTCATTCCAGCAATGTCGGAGTCGTCTTTTTCATTCATTCTTTCTTTCTTTCTTTCATTTTTTTATTTTGCTTTTTTCTTTGATTTTCGTTTTCTTTTTTCCTATAACAAATTTTTGATGAAGTTTACTACATGATAAACAATATTTTCACGTTCAAAGATGTTTAATATGTTATCTGCGTAACAAGTTATATTATTTGTGTGACAAGATTATGTAGAACATGGAAGAATGGATTAAGTGAGAAGTGGACCGAAGATGGGGATGAAATTAGGAACAATACACAAATACAAAAAAAAAAAAAATTGTTGACGAATAAAATAAGTATATAAAAGTTCAAAAATATAAAATCAGGCGGATACAAAGTCACAGTTAGCAGCTCACGAGTCGCGACCGCCGGATAATGAGTCACACTGAATTACAACCGCCGAACAGCGAGTCACAAAAAATACAAGTCAGAGATCGGAAGAGCACACCGCCAGCGATTAATAAGAACGCTCTGACAAGTCACAAAAAACACAAATCACAATACTATCAGCGAGTCACAGCACAACCATTGTTATCATCACCACCGCAACGCATCCACCACTGTCCCCAAAAAACCCACTGCAACTCCCTCAATTACGCAACGTACTACTACTCCACCGTCGACAAAACCCACTACAACTCCCTCAATTTCCTTCAATCGGCCACAACCTTCTTGTAATAGCTATCGCTCAACCCAAGTGCGCCATTAATTATGATGGCCAGTGTCAACAAGAAAGGCAATGCAAGCACTCATTGAGCTTATCGCGATCTCAACCCTTTGCGATTGGCGATGGTGACACCAAGTAGATGCAAAGGGGTAGAAAGAGACACAAAGAGAGAGAGAGAGAGAGAGAGAGAGGCCGACAAGGTGGTAGTGGCTCCACTGAGAGAGACGGAGGAACGACTGAACAAGTCCATATTCAATTTTGGGAGAAAAGGAGTTACACCTGATTTTGTAAACTAAAAGGTTAGTCCCTAATTTTTGAAAACTGGTAATCTAGACACTTGATTTATCTAATTATCCCGTTGAAATTTGGGTGTTTTGGCTTTCGGTGTATAATTTAGTGTATAATACCTTTTTGGAAGCGGAACGATAAAGCGATTGAGATTATTATTTTTCGACCAGTTGAGATCATAGACCTTTAAATTTACGATTTTCAGTTTTTCTATTTTTTCTATTTTTTTATAATTATTTTTTGATTTTTTTTAATCATAGGGCTTGTCTATGGTTATTTACGTACCGTTCAGACTTATTTTAATGATTCATTACTTAACAACAACCTATGTTATTTGCATAACAAACTATCTTATTTGTCCAACACGTTATGTTATTTGCGTAATATGCTACGTTATTTGCTTAATAACAATCTATTTTATTTGCATAACAATTTTATTTCTCCAACACATTATGTTATGTGTGTAATACGCGATGTTATTTGTATAACGAATTATGTTATTGTGCAACAATGTATATTATTAAACAATCTGTGTTATTTCTATAACAAACTATGTTTTCTATGTAGCATCCTATGTTAAACTAATATAACATCATTTAGTATGTGAATTAAAACGTCAAATAGTTGATATTATATGAATTTAAAAATAAAACACGATTAAAAAGAAAGGGAGAAAACAAAGAAAAACAGGAAAAAAGAAAATAAATAAAATAAAAATAAGCGTAAAGGGCAAAAATAAAAAGAAAGAAAAAAATCTTGGCTGATTGGGTCGCTAGAATCTGGCCGACCAGCTAATCTCCCGTGACTGGCGTGACGTTCGGCCAGCTGGCCGCCAGCAAGAGGATGTGGGATCAGTGGGGGTCAGTGGGGGTTAGGGGATGGGACGTGGGTTTATTAAAAAATATTTATTAAAGAGAAAAAATAATAAAAATATTTAAAAAATAAAAAGTAACATACTTTGTCTAATATTTTTGAAATTTAAAATATTTACCAAGTATATATAGGATTTTCTAAAGTTAGACAGATATACGTTAAAACACCTTTAAAATTAAATTACAACTCTTCGGAGAAATATGTTCAAAATCCATTTTCCAAAAAAGGACAACGAAATTACGGAAAAAAATCTTAGGGAACGGGCGCGCTGTGGGTCGACTATCATGTACAAATTGGTGGGCCCCTATTTCTTCTTCCAATTTTAAACGTCGTAGGAACTTAATAATAATATTACTCCATTCGTTTAAAAAAAATAATAATAACATAAAATAATATTGCTCTATTCATCATAAAAAGATAGTCTACTATTTTATTTTCATATGTCTTAAAAAGATAGTCCACTTACCTTATTGACTATGCATTTACTTTTTTATTTCTATATATGCCTCTAATAAATTATTATTTTTTGAAAGACTTAATTAATTATTGTTATTCCATTACCTATGCATTCAAAGTATTTCAATCAACTAATGAGGCATAAGGGCATATTTGGAAAAATAAGGTAAAAAATTTCATCTAGATTAACTATCGTTGCTTAATCTATGTGAAAATAACTACTAGACTATTGTTGTGAAATAGAGGGAGTATTAATTAATGATGTGGATTACCTATTAATAATCTAATTATCTAATTATTAATTACGTGGATTAACTATTAAAAATTTAGATCGGAAGAGCACCTTTTAATGGATCAAACGCTTTAAAAGTCACAATCTGTGTTAATATTTAATTTAATTATTATAAAGTCACTTATTATAAGAAAAACTTAGATATAGAAAAGTGATGAAAATCTTACATAAAAACTAAAAAGTCTCATTTATTTAAAAAAACTACATATAGAAACTAAAAAGTTATATTTAGAAAAAATCACATATAAGTAAATGTGAGTTAATTACATGATTAACTATGTGGATTAATAGTCACACTTATGTGACTTTTTAATTAAAAAAAAGTGACTCTTAAAGTCACGTATAGGAAAAATACCACATGTAGAAGTAAAAAGTTACATTTATAAGAAAAATGTCATATATAGACGTAAAAAGTCACATTTTAAAAGTCACCTTTTATATGACCTTTTAATTAAAAAAAAAGTAAAATTTGACTTTTTAATTTTAATTAGAAAATATCACATTGACTGTGTCACATTTAATCAAAAAGTCACATATTAAAATTAAAAGGTCACACTTAGTTAAAAAGTCACAATAAAATCATGTTTAATTAAATATGTGATATTGATTTTGTAATGTTCAATTAAAAATTCATATAAATAGAAAAAAAAAATCTCATTTAATTTTGAACACATTGATTCCGTGTCATGTCTAATTAAAAAGTCATACGTCGAAATTAAAGATCACATTTAGTTAAAAAGTTACAAATAAAAGAATAGACTTAATTTAAAAAATCACAGTAATTAGGTTACATTTACAAAGTGTTTGGCAACTACCACAGATTATAATCTAGATTATAATCTGCCATACGACATTATTTCATTAGTGTCACTTTTTTTAAAAAGTCAAAAATAAAAATCAAGCCGCAATTGTTTATTTTTTACAAAAACAACTAATAAAATAATGACACATCGCAGATTATAATTCAGATTATAATTCCAGATCGGAACACTTGCCAAACACTTAGTTAATTTTTCAAAGGGGAACGTTCGTATTTATGATAGTTTGATAATCATGAGCTAAAGCATTATCCAATCAATCAGGCGTTGAAAACATAATTCGAGGGGATTTATAATTGATGGACTTTCGAACGAGTTCATGAGCCACGTTGTTTCCTTGTCTGCCGGTGAATTAAATTGGATATGAGTATTACTCCTTAAGTAGTGTTTTTGCATTGCTGCATAGTCATTCCAATCTCTCTGGACTCATCTGTGGTTAACTTCATCAACTACTACTTCTGTCCTAAAAAAATCATCTAGTTTTCTTTCTTTTTTTTCCCTCGTGTCCCAAAATATGGTCATGTTTCTTTTTTAAAAAATAGTTGAAATTTTTGTTCTCTTATATGTCCCTATTTAATGTATATAGTTATAAAAAAATAAAATAATTAAAGTGAAATAATTAATAAATAAAATGATATAATAGGAAAATAATGTTAAAATTTACTTTCCAATATTGTTAAATAAATTTTTTTTAATCTATGTGAAAAAAAACAATAAAACCATCTTTTTGGGACGGAGGTAGTACCATGGTAGTTCATAGTGTTCAGCCACTCTATTGCTTCTCTAAGACCGATGGCTTCAGCTTCCTTTGCCAGCATTCCTCCTGAAATTGTCTACATTTGGTATTGAAAAAATTTTCCATTGCTATCGCATATCACCATACCGATTCCAATGCTAGTTGTGGCAACCGCTGCATCAATGTTGCACTTCAAAAAACCAATAGGTTGCCTTTTCCATCCTTCATTATGGTTGTTGACACCTTCCGCTGTTGTGCTGATTTTCCTAGCTGCTTACCAATCTGTAAGTGTACTGATCCCTATCTTCACAGTTTGGAATTCATTCACCGTTTGTCCACTCAGTGCTGAGTTTTTTTGGCGCCATATACTTCAAGCAATGGTGCTGAATATATTGATTGTTTCATCAATGTTGGTCCCTGGCATAGCGCAAAATAAATAAGTAAAAAAAAAGCAGCAAAGGAATTATAATTCGAAAAGGATTGAGTGATATTTGATTTTCGCCAGCATTCCCGAGCAAACTGGCAGTTTAGTAGAATGTGCTCTACAGATTCTTCTTCACCCCCACGGATAACACAATGCGGCTGGATAGGTAATCCTTTTTTGTGTAGTCTACTTCTTTTGGAAGGTGGTCCTGGCATGCACTCCATATGAAGACTTGTACTTCGGGTGGTATCTTAAGCTTCCAAAATTTGCTCCACTCCTATTGCATACGAAGATCATCATCTCCACCATTGGCTTCTAATGCTATTCGGTATCCTGACTTGACCAAGTATTCTCCGTGTTTACTATAGGCCCAAATTTGTCTATTTGGGCTAGGCGACTTAGTCAGTGGGATTTTGGCCATGATCTCCGCGTCTTTGCTGTTAAAGATCTAATTAATTAATTCTTCATCCCATTCTTGTCGTCCTTGAAGAAACAAGTCACTATCCATCAAGTTATCAAGCTCCTGTTGTTCTTCGGTTTCTGGCTTGAAGTTTGGTGTTTCACATAGCCGCGAATCTTTCCGAGATCCTTATCAATTAGTCATTTCCTATTCTCCATCTGCATCTTCTTTCCAACACTATTTGAGATTGCCAAATAATTAAAAAATAACATTTGTTTGATAAAACACCACATAGAAAAGTCGCATTTATTTAAACTAAAAATTTCTCATAAAACAAGGGATGGTGAAAGGGAGGGCCCTGGTAACATATAAGAGAGAGGCGGAATAAATTAGGCTTAATATATAATAAACTAGCATCCCCACCCGTGTGTTGCACAGGTAGAATACATCAATACATTAATCAAATAGAGCATTATATCTAAATACAAATATCGATAGGTTGTTTTAAAATGGTCAATATAATTGAAGTACAAGCTGTTGAACGATTAAATTATAACTATTCAAAAAAATATATACATACAATACAATGTGATTGTGAACTTATTTAAATACAAAACAAAACATATCACTATAATGAGATGTTGTAAACTCAATTGTAATATAACTGAATCAAGTCACATAGTAATTACACTGAATGGTACCCAATGAATAATTAAAAAAAAAAAAAGAATATTTGCAAGGACAATAGTAGTAAATTTTGGGAAAATGGAACAAATCCAACATTATTATTAAAAATTGGAAAAGCTCCAACATATTACACCAATATTATGAATACAAATTATTATAAATTCAGAGGAACTAGAATCATACATTACAACCTCTAAAACTTTAAGCATATAGTATGCATTGAATATAAACTTTATATATACTCCTTATAATAATAACATTAGGGGATGTAGAACTTGTTAGGATGAAAAAATGTGAATGTGAACATTGAGAAAAGTGTATTTTCTTGCAAAACATATATATTTATGCTATACATATAATCACGCATGATAACATAAAACCACAAATTTTATATAATCAAGATATAGCATAATACTTTCTCACACCTTTTACAGGACTAAACTACTAAAACACATACATCCAATGAAAATTTTCACAATTCGATAGTAGGAACTCAACAGCTGAAGAAAGAATAAGAGAAAATTAAATTAACACATTAACTAAATGACACATGTTCAATACCCCAATAGCAAATCAAAATAAATCATTCAGAGGTCAATGATATATATAAACTCTTAAACAATGCTATAAAGTAAACGGCAATGTCAAAATACAAATCACCAACTCTATCAAATTTTTAATTCAAACCAAGGAACGTAACTCTAATTAATAGTGATAATCAATATATATATATATATATAGAGAGAGAGAGAGAGAGAGTAATTCAAAATTTGACATGAGAAAGATAGTTACATTGCATTGATATTTTCAAAGAGTATAGCAAGTAATTACTAAGTTAATATATAATAAAACGGATGAAATAACTTAAAAATGAATGACACGGTGATTGGTATTTCAGGAAGAAAATGCACTGAAGACGCCCACCTATTAATATTTTGAATCAACAGATCAAACGAAAAAGTAATCAATTAGTTAAATTTATAGAAATTTAGCAGAGAAAAGTAAAAGAAAGATACACATAAATTCAATATTCTAAGTACCAAAAGAACGTATTCAAATACACCTTGTTACAATACATGTCAAAGACATGAAGCAAACTAAATCACTTTGGATAAAAGCCAAATGAACAAAAAATTATTATTAAAACTCAATCATTGCACAATAAAAATGCATAAAACACAAAAAAATATGGATAAGATCAAGTACAAATTTTTTCATTGTCAACTTCAACTCTCCACAAATAAATCCTAATAAAGAGAGTATAAAAATAAAAGAACGGAAAAAAACCCATAAGTATAAAAAGAACAATACAAACACAATAAACTATAACATATGTGAAAATATTAATTAAAAAAAGGCAACTTTGTGGGGATTATAGAATGAAAGACAGAAGGACAAAAGGAGATAACATTGATATTTATCCATTTAGCGTAAATAGATAAATCAATCAATAAATTAAAAAAAAATCTGACTCTATCCCTAAATGGAAGTTAGGCTTCAAATTTAAAATACGCATAATTAGTCGATTAGCATAAAATTGCAAATGATTTTACTTTTAAAATCCCAATAAAAGGAAAATACCATATATAAAAACACAACTAATATCTCTTCTACTATGTGATTAAGAAAAGAAAAAAAGAAGTATATATTCCCCGAAAAATTCAATTACCCAAAGAAGTCACATAGAAAAAAAGGGGAAAAAAATAAGTCAGCTTGATGTCATAATGACTGATATCAGTGGTCATGGGCGGAAAACCGAGGTCTAGACTATCTTTGATTTATATAATATAATATAATATTATATTATAATAGATAATAATAGATTAATTAATGGGAGTAAAACACAACTTTTTCTTGTAAATGGCCGTATTTATGTGTCTTAGTTAAGGTTCTATCGCGTTTTTGAAAGTATTACAACAATATAAAGTGTTGTGCCTAATTTTCTCAATAAAAAATACAGACAATAACAAAAATTTAGAAAGAGTGATGCTATTTATCTAGACTGGAGGCCAGCCTCTAGTGTAGATAAATAGAATTATTCATTTAGAAATTTACCCTTAATTGTTGCAAAAATACTTGGGAATTAGATACTGCCTAAAATCGGTTAAAAAAGGAAAAAAATAAAAATAATCTTATATCAAAAAAAAAAAAAAAAACTACCCAAATTTGAAATTGGCCAGCAAGGTATCAGTAACTTACCAGATGCTTCATCTCTCAAATCGGCGATTATGGTGCAATTCCTTATTAACCACTCTCCTCCACAAAGTTTCATTCAACTGCCACCTAGAATTATCACTCAATCCCATATTTTTAGGTGGAAACAACTCAACATCAAAACCCTAAAATTTTGCTAAGCCCCAATTTCCCATGTTTGATTATGAATACTTTGCCATGAAGAAGATAAAATTGTACTGCCAAAAGCGTGATGATAGGGATTACTATATTATTCGATGGCCCTTGGAGATTGGCAAACACCTAGGATGAAGAGAACGCTGCCAGAATCCTAATAATAAAAAAAAAGGAAAAACAAGAATTTGCTTGGGATTTTAAGGAATGGATGGTTTGGTTCGAATTTGTTTCAGCCGGAAAAAACAAGACTTTGGATCCAATATTTAGGCAAAAGAGTGTCCTTTCACTGCTAGAGAAGAACTGTAAAATCTTGCAAGCTTTACAACTTTCAAATGATTTGTTCTCAAATGAAAAGGAAATGGCCATGTCTCTCACTACTTTTTGAGAGACACTTAAGAACCTAAGCATGGACATTGATGATTGGAGAGATAAGGATGAGTTGGACGTGGACGATAGGGATGCCAAAGCTGCAGATTTTAAAGACAAAGTTCTAAGCGTTTCAAAGCATGGAGGTTTTGAGGAAGAAAGATCTTCCAAACTCACTCAAGTAGATTTTATGCACTTACTCTCCTTGTTTAATAAGGCTATAATTCATTTTTCCTAGATTTTTGAAAAAAATTTTGATAGAAGTTTCTTTGTCTTTATTATATTTACAGATTCTACACATGTATGATTCAGTTTTGTTTTCTTTCACGATTAAAGGAAGCTGGGTTATATAGTACTACTCTCTGTATACTTACATTTCTGTCTTTGGCTTGTGAGGAAGATGATCTTTGGTTGTTCAATCTACTAAAATTTAGCATATGTGAGAAGCACTTTCAGAGTATCAAATACATATGTTGATTTTCAAAAACTAGTTTTGTTTCACCCTAGACGATGTAAATTTCCATTTTTGAGTGTAAATGATACTTGAGTTAGACAATTTTCAGTTAATTAGTATCACATGTTAGAGACCTCAAAAAGCCCTTCAGGTACGTGCTCGAGATGTTCCCACCATTTAACATCAGTAGTTTGCAACAAGTACTCATTTTTCAATATGTTCTTTTACAATTTCATCCAATAATACTCTCGATCTTTGTTTTGTTAACCTCAAAAGCCTATAGATTCCAAAATATTTTTTGCACCATCTCCATCTCATGCTCACCTCTTAAGCTGGAACTGTGATCAATCAACAATAGACCAAACTTTAGAACCCTTACCGAATCAAAATAAAAGTCAAAATCCCAAGTTCTTTACTATTAAATTACAATTATAAAATTTGATTTAAAAAGCATTTAACAAAATTATGGTCCATATCTCAAAGAATGCATATCATCAATTCATCATAACTAGCTCAAAATGTGAAAAGTTTAATTCTCCCATATATATATATATATATATATATATATATATATCTTAGTGAGAGACATCTAAGATCTAAGGGAGGTGGGTAATATTTGTTACTCAATATCCTTATCTTATGAGGCTCTGGTTGACCAGTTGAAGCAGCCCTTATATCAAGGATGAAGATGATGATGCCAAAATAGTTCACAGCAAATAATTCAACCCTACAACTATTCTATTGCATAAATAACTCCTACCTAGTACACTTCTACCCTGCTAAAATTTATTGGTACCAAAAAATCCTAAATCTAAACTTTCTCTAGTTAATTTCCCTTACAAATACCAAGAATCCCCCTCCCCCCCCCAAAAAAAAAAGACTTTTGACATAATTAAAATAACTATTTAGATAATACCCCTAATAACCATAAAGTAGCTACCCAAACAGCATTTTAATTTTTTTTTTGGTTGCAAACCAAACAAATAACTTTCATTACGAATCAAAAGAAGCATCACAAGCTAAACTGTTTACAATGACAGAAGGGGGACTAGAATCCCAACACATAATCAAATGAAAATCAAAAGCTCGCCTAGCCAATAAGTAAGCCACTACATTGGCCTTCCTCCCAGTCGACACAAATAGACAATCCATCAGGCCTCGAGTGATCATTTTTATCCGCTCCAGCATAGGACCTTTAGGGGCTCTGATCTATCATTAATAAGGCGTATAACACTACTAGCATTCGATTTAACTACCACCTGCTGAAAACCCCATTCCCAAGCCACCTGAGCTCCTCTCAAAAGTGTCCAACACTCCCCAATATGAGACAAGAAATTCCCCGTCATGCCATTCGAGCATGCACCCTTTTAAGATCCTGGCACACAACCCCATCCCAATCCTCTTCTCTCTTCTTGACACCACGACATCCACATTGACTTTAACCCAATCCGTCGCTGGTGCTACCCAAAGAACCGGTCCCCTCTCCCCTTTCCTTTCCCTCATTAACATGCTAGAATTCCTCAAGGAAACCTTTAGCAGCAATAAGAACGCCCTCTTCTTCTCCATACATGGAATATAAATTCACCTAAATTCCCCCCAGAAAACTCCTTCACCCGGCTGCCAAACACAATGCCTAACCACACCCCCTGGACCCACCTACATCCAACCAAGGCATGAAAATAATCCTCCATCTTTATACTGTACCTCGGACACCGTGCATCATCCACTATATGCAGCCTTTGTAATGTATGTTTCGAAGGTAATATATTCATAAAGATCTTCCAAACAAAAAACTTAATTTTGCTCGGGATTTGTAAATTCAAAATCCCCTCAACCCATTCCCTTCTGCCCCATGCGCCTCACTCCGAAGTTGCATCTCAAGATGATAACCTGATTTTACACTATATTCGCCATTAGCCTCAAAATGTCACATTATTGTATCCTCCATATTAAAATCAGCTGCGCACCCATCTCAATAAATCATTGCTTCACAAACTCTACCCTCCACTCCCCATCCCCCTCTATCAACTTAGACACATGAATCATATAGTTCTCCCAAGCTGATGTGATGGGCTTGAAAGAGAACGGCCTAGGTAGCCATGGGCTAGAGAAAATGATTGCCTTCTCTCCATTCCCAATCCTCTATCTCAATAAGCTCCTTTTCCCACATAATATTACACCAAAGATATGAGCACCCTAGTTTGCATTCCGTATCCCAAAAATTTGACAATTTGTGGAATTTCATCCTCAAAATCTCTGAACCAATGAATTTGGAGAAGTGAGCAACCTCCAACTCTGTTTAGCCACCAAAGCACGATTAAAACCTGAAAGATCTCTAAGCCCCACTCCTTCTTCAAACTTGGATTTACATAGATTATCCCATGCCATCCACTTGGGTCTTCGCCTTTCATTCGAATCCCCCCACCAAAAGAAAGATGTCATTCTTGTTAAGTCCCCACACAACTCTCTTGGAAGTCAAAATAAACTAATGGTATAGTTGGGGATTGATTGAACGATAGCTTTAATTAACACCTTCTGACCACCAATTGAAAATAACTTCCTTCTCCATCCCTGCAACTTTTTCCACACTCTATCCTTTAATCCGCCAAAAACCCCATTTTTGCTTCTACCAATAAAAGTTGGCAAACCTGAATAAGTATAATGAGATCTATTATCGCCCAGTCTAAAGAACTCAACTATTTTAGACCGTGTGGCCTGGTCCGTACTAGGACTAAAAGTGATCTGGGATTTACTTAAATTCACCTTTTGACCTGACACTCTTACTTAAATTCACCTTTTGACCTGACATTCAGCACTAGTAGCCCGTCCAAAAAGAATACTGTCATCCGCAAAGAAAAGATGACTAATTTGAGGTCCATATCTGCTACACAAGAACCCTCTAAATCTCCCATCCCTCTCCTCCTTTAAAATAAGTTAGGACAAGCCCTCTGCACACAAGAGAAATAGATAGGGTGATAATGGGCATCCCTTTCTCAACCCCCGTGATAGAATCACTTCTCCCAACGGCTCTCCATGGATTAAAAATGAGAATTTAACTGTGGAAACACATTTCATAACCAAATTTCTCCAATGAGCTGAAAAACCCATCCGTTCCATCATTTTAATAAGAAAACCCCACTCTACCCAGTCATATGCCTTACGTATATCCAATTTAAGAGCCATCACACCATTACCCCTCTCAACTTTCTTCTGAAGTGAGTGCATGAGCTCAAAAGCTCAAATGACATTGTCAGTGATGAGCCTACTTGGGACGAAGGCACTCTGGAAAGGTGAAATCAAACTAGCTAGGATTTTTTATTTTAGGAATCAGCACAATAAAAGTATCATTAATATCTTCCAAGGTATGCTCGCCATTTAGAATATGCAAAACAAATTCCGTTACCTCCTCATTGACTGTTGTTTCCCAATTGCGGTGGAAAAAAATAGCATAGAAACCATCTGGACCTGGCGCCTTGTGTCCCCCTATACTGAAGAGTGCTGCCCTCAACTCATCTCCGGTAAAAGTTGTGCCAATAGTGCCTCCTTCTCTTATGAATGCCATAAGCCTTGGTTGCCCAATTCTGAAGAGAAAGCCTCCCAATCCTGGTGAGATGATGTAAAAAGATATAAGAAATAATCACAGACTATCCCCTAAATGAAGTCTCCATCTTTACGCCACTGTTCGTCACTATCCATTAACCCCCCGATTGTGCTGTGCTCCTTCCAACCAGCCACCCGTTGATTAAAGAATGACGTGTTCCTATCCCCCATCACCAGCCAATCGGCTTGAGCCCTCTGTGCCCAGAAGTGTTCTTCCCTCTCTTCTAACAATAAATCCAGCTCGTTCTCAAGAACTGATACCTGATGCACCTTAATGTCTCCACCCAGTTTCTCTTATGCCACATCCAAAGCCTCCCTAGCACGGCAAATTTGCTGCAAACAAGCCCTCCACGATGCTTGTTCCACTGCAACAATTTTGTCTGGCAATTAGTAAGCCTCTCTCGCTGCCGGCAGTGACTCCCCATCCACCAAGCATGTGCAATGGTCTCTGAACAGGCCCTCTCCCCAAGCTAGTATTGCTCAAGGCGAAAGATCCATCTTCTAGAGCAGCTCCAGCTCTCCTTCTGTACCAATTCTAATATGATAGCTCGATGATCAGAATCATAGAAGTCAAGATGAGTAACCTGGTTCCTTCTATACAAAGGTATCCATTGTGAATTCGCCAACGTTCTATCAAGCCTCTCAGCAATAAAGTTCTCTCCTATTGAATTATTCTTCCAAGTGAAACAATGTCCATTAAACCCCAAATCCTCAAGGCCACTTTCTTGAACAACTTTGTGAAACCCCACCATTGCCCCACGCCTCCTGCTAATCTTCTACTAGGATCTCATTAAAATCCCCTATTAAAAGCCTCGGTTGTCTATCATTCATGCATAGCCGTCGAATCAACTGCCATCTGTGATGTCACTCACCTTCCACTAGGTCGCCATATGCCCCTAAGAACTGCCACTGTTCTCCCATCTCTGTAACAACCATGGCTTCAATATGTCTTGCCGAGTAGCTTCTAATAGATACTGTCCAGTTATCTCTCCAGAACAAAAACAATCCTCTGCTCTACCCTCTAGAATCTACATGAAAACTTCCCGAATACTCAAACGAACTTTGTAATTCATCCACCCTATATCCAAAAACCTTAGTTACAATGATGAAAACTAAGGTGGGGGGTTTAGACCGAAGCAAACTTCGTAAGTTTGATGTATGAGGGCCCTCCAAACCCCATACATTCCAGCATAAGATACTCACAGCTCCCGGCGAGGTTGCCAAGTAAAAGTACGAACAAAAGAAAGCAACAAAACAATAAGACAAAACTGTCCTGATCGAAAGGAGGCATCAAAACTGTCCAATTGGAAAGAGAACATTCAAAAGGCAGTCACCGAATCATATAAAGCCAAAAGAAGGAATACTAATTGAGAATTAATGTACCCTAATAAAAAACTGAAAAAGGAATCACCAGATCACATTCTCTTCTTCTACTGATTTGCCCACATTGTGCAGAGCATAGAAAATTCTGGTATCCATGCCTTCACACGACAAGAAACCCTTAAAACCACCAAATATCTCTTACCGTCATTTTGCATTTTGATTTTAAAAAAGAAGCATAAATCGTCAATGTGAGCAGTTAATTTCTTTAAGAAAATAAAAAATTGTATTTCTAAAAATTATATTTTAAATATAAATATCTATATGTACCTATAAAAACCAGTGGGGGTAAATTTGCAATGTAATTCCTAAACTAGTAAAAGCCCAAAATATATAAAAAAGGTACCCAACGTATTTTCCTCTTAAAGAATTTATTACGACTAGCCCAATTTGATTTAGTATAGAGAATTGTTGCGGTTTTGTCGTGAAATCAACAAGAACCTAAACGCGCTGAGAAGCACCAAATTGTAGCACGCCAAACAGAAAGTAAACAAGACACAAGCGATCTGGTTTGGTCTGAAGACCCTGATGGGTTCATAAATCCGAAATAGGAACTGCTAATCCCACCGTTGAGGCTCCACAATTGGATACGGCCTCTTCCACTAAGAAAGAATCATATCCAGATGTACAACCATGAACCAAAGAATCAAACACCCAGAAAATCCCAGACCTACAGCAAACCCTAGGAAACATTTCAAAGCCTCACAAATACGGATCCTCTCACACTCGCTTTAACCCTGACCTACACAAGATAGGAACCTACATAGTTAGATCCTTTCAACCTTTCACCTAAGAAAGTATGGCAGAATCACAGAGAAGATCACAGAGGAACAAGAAAAATACGCAGCCCTAACTACTCTCTCTTACTCTAATTCTGGAACAGACGCCATTATATACTCTCAACGAATTATCTCTAATTCATATTGATAAATTGATCTCCGCGTCCTGTCAATTCGCTAAGTAGACTCACTCTACCGAGGGGCAACAAAGGCTGGAACTCTTTCTGCCAAAAAAAAGGGACCTACTTCTCATCCTAGGAGTTAGCAGAAAGAGTCCCCTCTCTGTCTCTCTCTCTGAGTTTCTACTACTAAGTAGCACTTCTGCTATTCAATCATAGAATTGATTCCGATCAAGCTGAAAAAGGGAAGCCCTATATATGTTATTAGTAAAGCACTAACACCCTATCTATCGTAAGGGGCCCCTTCTTGCTTGTTAGCGCTTTAGTTTGATTGCAGCTAGGGAGCCCCTTTTCTTTCTCAAAGTCAGCTTTCAAGCTTGTCAAGCTTTGAAGCCCCGACTTATAGGAGAAGAAGCGCAGGTTTGGAACCGGGGCTGGTCTCACTTGGTGGTACCCCTCTCGATGATTGTTGACTCAGATTTCATGCTTGAGTTGGATTTTTTAGAGTAGAAAACCATCCATCGAGTCAAGAAATTCGCTATCGGAAATTTGGCCGCCGCCTATCTCATGCCATGCTTCTTCTTTCTCTGAATCAGTTCCTGGTGTCAGTCAATCAAGATTCACCATCAAGAGAGGGAAGAGCCTTTACTTTAGATTAGGCCGGTCTCATCATTCACTGCCCCATCCATCGATTGGCGAGTACGCATCCAGTCAGCGCATAGCGAATAAAAAAGCGTTCATCCTGGATTCTCTTCCTCAATCAAAATGTCTATCAATTGATCCCTATTCATTCAGTCAAAGTCTCCATGGCCTTTTCACGCCCCTCTACTAAGAGATGCACCATGTTGATAGGAATCAGGAAAGACCTTCTTGTACACGTCCTCGAGGGCAGCATTCATGGTAATCATCAGTAGTTTCTCCCCAGGGCATAGTATGGCTTTGTTCTTAGTGTTGTTTAATAGATGTCGAGTGCCACTTTTCCCCGTCTGAGAATCTCCATCTACTCTAAGTGGGCACGAGCTAGAATCCTTATGTCAAGTTGGTTATTCAAAAGACTGTCTCTTTACCCTTTGGATCTTCATCTTTTTGAAAGCCCAGACCCATTCTTCTGGATCCGCATTAGTCCTATTTCAGATGCAAAGCCTCTTCAATAAAGACCTCTTTCTTTTCTTTCTCCCCCATTTCTCATTTTGTTGATTGAAAGAGAATAAGCGCTATCCATTGAGTAAAGGGAGAAGGGTTTGCTGCAGTGATTCGGGCAGTTGGTGGCCCCTTCGAGAGTTGCGGGTCATTGCTGCTGCATGAGTGGTAGCTCGTGCTCCTTTCTCCTCCGACACGAGTCCTAGTCATTGCGTTGCGGTCCGTTTCCCAGCTTCGCTTGCTTGCACTTCTGATTGGTTTCATTCATCCCAACCTTAATGAATGGACTATTCAGGGGTCAGTCAAGCAGTTCGGGTTTTAGGTCGGTTCCCATTTGCCTACCCCCCATCACAGTCCATTAGTAGGTAGGGTGGTAAACTTAGAGGACACCCGACTCTTCTTCAGACGTGTCCTCGACAACCTGGCGGTTCTTCGGTCTCCGCTTTTGGGGGCGAGAGTGCTTGGTCGCTGGGGTTTCCTTTTCCTCAACCAATTCGGTTGTGTCAGCCTTGGTCTAACATTTTGTTATGAACTGGCTGGACAAAGATGGATTGAATTTCAGATAGATTGGAGTGAAAGTGGCACAGGACCTTCGATCGACCACAGGGCGTATTCTACCCTTACTGACTGAATTCATTCTATTGAAGCGTAACGTAAAAAGCTCCTTCTCATGTTGCATTTCTTTGGTTTGGAAGTTCTAGAATGTTGTCTGTGATTTCTAAAAAAGGAAAGCCCCTTACTATGCCATTTGATTGATTAAAGTTCTATGCTGCTCACCACTCCTTGAGGCCAAGGACGGGGTCGAACCGTCATTCCAGGATTTGTAGTCTGATACATTTCCATTATGTTACCTAGCCAAACCCGCCACCGCATGTGCCAAAGTAAAAGGGTTGTTCTTCCTTCTCCGCTCCCTCTTTTTCTACATATGTTGCGGCAGGTTACCAGAGAAGAGGGTTCCAACCCTTTGCCTTGCTTGATCTTCCTTTTCTCATTGAAAGTAGCAAGCCACTCTACTAATGGTATAGAGGCCAGATAGAAGGTTGCTCATCCAGCCCGGCGGATCCATTGTTTATGCGGCAGTGCAATGCAGCTGAAAAGGGAAGCCCTATATATATACGTTATTAGTATTGATCTCATTAAGCAGCGTTCACTATTAACCCTACGCCCGTCCATTCCTTTCAAGCTTGATCCTGCCCTTAGACTCGTTACCCTATTCGAGAACCTTCTCTCATAGATTCCCTTTACCAAGTCATCGCCAACAATCAGTTCTTATCGTTGGTGGTTAAGGGCGAGTTTCTTTCTTGTCTTGCCCAAAAACTTTCTTTATTCTCATTTGAGAAAGACTCTCCCGCGGCAAGGTTTTACACATAGGGCCAGCGGCTTTCTTTATCTCGCTTGCCGTTAGTCCGTCTAGCGCCTTTCAGTTGGGGTCCGCCCCAGGGGAGTTATTTTTCTAGTATCGAAGGCAGTCTACGTGTCAGCCATTCTTCTCCCATTAGACTTGTAAATCCTTTACTCTTTTTCCTTCTCTCTTCCAGCTCTCTCCCTATACTTTATTTGACAGGGGCGGAGCACTCTATCAATAACAAGAAAAAAGTAGCAACTCAATTTCAAATGGTTTGAGCTTGGAAGCAACCTGCTATCTATCGATAGGCAAGAACAGACTGCTATTGACTGCTTTGCCTATCTATTCTATTATGTATGGCCGG
>CAVNYN010268774.1:0-83422 GCA_963692815.1 Nyctanthes arbor-tristis | reverse complement strand
TTTGCCCCCCCCCGGCCCAAAAAAAAAAAAAAAAAAAAAGCTCAACAGATAATATAAAAGGCAGAACTTGGTCAATGTCAACAAACCATATTTTGATATACTAATTTAGTTTTGTTTTATTCTGTAAGCCAGCAAAATACTTGAACTTCTAACTGAAAGTCTCTCCTTAAATATATACTAGGCTCTCAATACAATATTGTTATGTTTTAACATATTAGTTTCCCATAAATTCAAGTAATGGTTCACCAATTGAATTCTGTAATATGAATCACCCGGGCAGTGGTTAAAAAGAAAAAGAAAAAGAACCAAACCAACGAAAACCATACATCATTGGTCATACATAACATGACTATTTCCAAATAGAAAATGACTCAAGACCTTATTTAGCTAAGGAAAAAAAATCAAAGGATTTCACGTAAGCAGTTAGTTTTCTCATTTATGTACCAACCACTTTCCATGTAACCCAGCTTGAGGCCGGTTGCAGGAAGCTTTACCGAGATAGTTATTATAATAACTTATAAATTCAGTTTCAGTCAACTCAAATAATTAATACAAACTCACAAGGAAACACCAGCAAAACCTCACATAAATAGTGCAATAACTTACATATAACAAAAACGAATCACCACTTAGGAATCAAAATCAAAACAATAAAATGTACCGAGTTCGAGTTGGAGTAAGCTGAAAAACAGCAGAATTAAGCAGCGTATTCGGTTTCATTTTTTCCGCACAGAGGATTAAATGAGCTTCAAAAGAGTTTAAGTACTAGGGCTTCAGATCTCCAGAGATTACAATCCTTGAACTTGGTTAACAGACTGTAAATCCCTTAACTGTAACTTCAATTCTTCAACTTGCCGGAGAAAATTTCCGATCTCAAAAAAGAGCTGGGAGAAGCTTTTGAATCACAGCCATTGCTTGCAAGAGCATATATATACACCCACCATTGGTGGTATATATTCCAAATGCAGAGGCAACAAAGTGTCCGTTTCGAAAGAGGAAGTGAGAGAAAGGGGGCCGCGAGAGTGGACCATAGACTGGCATGGAAGGGAGGAAAGAAAATCTGAAATTGGATTCGACGCCGAAGATGGGCCAAAGGAATCACAATAATGATTCTAATTTTTTTTATTTTTTTTTGACAGGCACAATGATTCTATTTAAAGAATTCAATAGGCAAAAAATGTAACAAAATAAAAATATAGCTTGTGTGATTATCATTAATAAAAACACAATGTGTTAAAAAATAAGATCTCATTATATGTCAATTGTATTTAAATTTTTATATATTTTTTTGTTCAGATAGCACAACTCAAGTAATAAAAGTTAGTGTGGAGACTTCTTATCCAAAAGTCAAAATAATTGCCAATCTACTAATAATAGTATACCTTACTGGGATGGTTACCGACTCTAAAAATAGAGGGGACAAGCAGGAAAATAAGAGGGGAGAGATGATCTTAAACAAAATGAAAGCAATGAATAAAAAAGAGAAGGTGAAGAGCGACAAACCAAAACTTCCCTTAGTGTCGATAATTCAATATAAATTTAATTTGGTCAAGTTAATTATACTATTATATCAACATATTTTATTTTATACGACTTCTCTAGCATATACATCTTCATCAATTATTTTCAAAAAACAATCTAGTTTTATTTCAAAATAGAAATAGTTTACTAAGAGACAACTTTATTTTAGTACATTTGCAATTTCTCATAGAAGTGGCTTTTTCTTTTTCTTTTTCTTTTGTTTTTTTTTTGGTCGAGTTTTCATAATCTCATAGAAATTGCTTTTGTGGTGCTAAGGCCGGAAAATATATATTTTATTATTTGATCAAATTAATTACATCTATATGTTTTATAAGACTCATCTTAGTATACAAATCTCTAACATTTATTTTCGAAAAATTTATTTTTATTTTAAAAGAGAAATAGTTTGCTAACAGCTTTTTTTTCGTACATCTACAACTTCTCATGAAAATGGCTTTTTTAAGTCAAGTTTTCCTAAATTAATCAAAATAGCTTTTCTTGTGTTGAGGACAGAAAAATATGTACATCAACATATGGAGAAGATAAAACTTGTACTAGATAAAAGTTAATTTATAATAAGAAAAGAGACGCAAACATAAATTTTGAGAGTGGTCAAGGGATGGAAGATGAGAGGAAGAGATAGTAGTCTTATTCTGGCGTCATATATATGGAGAAAGAGGTATCAAAATTATGTCACCCTTTCTCCAAAAAAAAAAAAATGCCACCCTCTCATTAGCATATGGTGGTACATATATAAGGTATTTTTTTTTCCTTTTTCATTTTTTTGGGTGGGGGGGGGGTTGGGGAAGTACTGCATATATCATATATAAGTTAATTGTAAAAGTCGAAAGTAGAATTTCTTATCTTTCTTCCACATCTAAAATTTAATGTAAGAGATCATTATTTCTTCAATAATGGTTTTTTGTAAATTTTATCAAACACTTTATTCAAAAGTAGAATACAGTATGCGATACACATTATTTTTAGCATTTGATTAAAATTCTTAAAAAATGTGCTTTGGAAAAGATTACAAAATTAAATGATAAAAAATGGTATGTCGAAATGTTTTTGCACAATATTCACTGAGAATTCATTCATATATAAATATAAGATAATTGTGAAATTCACAAGACAGTAATGAGAAGTCAATTTCATAAAGGTCCCTAACCTTTATAAGAAGTTACAATTTCTTTCATAACCCTTTGGAGGTTGTAAGTCTCCAATCTTTTAAAAATTATGCACAAAAGGTCCCTGTAGACAATTTTCGTCAATTTTTACTGTTCACTTATTCATAAAGAGTTAATTTCACATTTTTCTAATCTTTGGACTTAGTACCGGTTGAGTCCTTAACCTTTTTTTGACCATCTGGTCCTCAATCTTTGATAAATTCGCACAAAATGTCATTTTTTAACGAATTTCGTCACTGTTGTAGTTAACTCTCCAATAAAATTACCATTATACCCTTTAACTTTTTAATTTTAAAAACAATAGGTTTTAAAATAATAAAAAATTAAAAAAAAAAAGAAACAATCCAACCCACCCCACCCTCCCAATAATGGTTGCCAGAAATGGCAATATTTAGCGGCCACAAATGTTGTCATTTCCGATGGCCAAAAATGTGAGGATTGACAGCAAATGGGGGGATTCACCCCCTCCCTCCATTTCTAGCCGCAGGAACGATAGCCTTATTTGGCATTTCCTACAGCAAAGGCGCTGCCATTTCTAGCAGCATTTTTACTGTTAGAAACGGCAACAGTTTGTCGCCATTTCCGTGGCCAAAATGGGTTGGTGAATCCCCCTCCCTACCATTCACTTTTACTACTGGAAATGATAGTATTTTGTTGTTATATCTTGTGACCTGACAATGGTAGCATTTTGCTACCATTTCCAGTAGCAAATGGGGCGATTCATCCCCTTTTTGACCATTAGAAATCACAGCTACCTGAAAGCTACCATTTACCACGGCCATCTTGGGAGAGGAGGGTAGGTGTGGTGGGTTGGGCTTTTTTTTTTAATTTTTTATTAGTTTTAAATCTTTTGTTTGTTAAATTAAAAAACTAAGGGTTATAACGGTAATTTTATTAGAAAGTTAACGACAATATCGACGGAATCCGCCAAAAAAAAGACTTTTCGTGATATAACTTTTTTTTTTTTAATTTATAGCAACGTTTTCTCTAAAACCTCATAGTCCCAGAAAATTCCCAGTTGCACTTTAATTTTTTTGCCTTTTTTATTAAGTTCTTAAGAATATGGGCGGAGTCTTAATAGCAAGTGGTGTCAATTATTCTTAGGTGGTCAAAACAACAATCACGTGAATGACCTTGTTGCAATTCTAGAATTCATTTAAGTATCTCTCTTTCAGCTTGCATGCAGTGCAAGTACAAAAGAACTTGCACTATCAAGGATTTTATTCTTTTTGACATTGCATCATTTTTTTCCTTTGCAAAATGGTCAATCTTTTAGACTTCAATAAATTAAATGGGGTATCTATATGTGCTAAATGTGAATTCTTAAGATTGCAGTTCCAAGTTCTGTGAATACATGCATTTTGGGGCTTAAGTTCTTTTAATATAGATTTATCTAAGTTCTACACAACTATGTCTTTTATACCATGATGGTCATTTGCATCTATCGATTTTGGTAAGATAGACTCACTCTTTCCCCCTCTATTTGTATCAAATTGTTGTGCACTGTAACTCTTCCTGTTGAACCATTATTTTCTTCACAATTTCTTGTGTAAGGCCGTTACACATATTGGTATACAAATTTGTTTAGTCATTTATTGACAATGAAACTTTTGGATTAATATTATTCTATGGTTCTAATACCAAAATTTGAAGTTTTCTTACATTTTGGGTGAATGACCTCAAATGCACAATTGAAGGTATGCTTGGGATCATGAGACACATAATTACTAGATTAAAATTGATATCCCATGTTTTGATGGTCACTTACATATTGAGGATTTCCTTGATTGGATGCAAAATTTCTTTGAATATATGAACATCCCAAATGATAAACAAGTGAAACTAGTGGCTTATAAACTAAAAGGAGGTGCATTAGCATAGTGGGAATGATTACAAGCAAATAGAAGCAGAGAAAGAAAAAAACATGTAAAATCTCAGACCCCGGTAACCCAACAAAACCAACCCGTCTGACCTGAATCGAGACGAGTTGGGTCGGGTAATCTATGTCACAGGTCGGTCTACAGTTTTGGTGACGGCAACCCGATTCCGATCGAGTCAGGTTTCGGGTTGGATTATTTCAACCTGCCAAAATCGAGTAACTCAATCCAGTAGGAGCTGCGTCGGGTTAAACCATATGAACCCGATTCTTTCGGGTTATTGGGCTGAACCCAATTTTTAATTAAAAAGAAAAAATATAAACACAAATTAAAAGTGGACCACTTTATTTTCCTAACCATAAAAACATTTAAACATATCCAAATTTCCCTCAGGAACTCACAGCAACAAGCAATCTAAACCCAATCAACAAAAGGGGAAAAAACCTCAATAACTTAGTCTCAAACTCTATTCATAATTTTATTCTTCTTCCAAATATGATTTGTAAATTTTAATGCCACTGCCGTCCACCATCCTCCCTTTGATGTTACTCTCCGATAATGTCTTGGTATATTACTTAAAGAATTGCGCAAGAATCACCACCACTTGATTTTTATTGGTCACCGCCGCTTCTAAAGTTCCATTCGTCAGTTGCTTCCAATGACGGCTTCAGCAAATGTCTTAATTTTTCTCATCTAATGCTTAGCTTCTTGCTTTCAATCTTCAAGTCTTTGACTATGTTGTGCTATATCATCGTATATGTTTTGCCCAAAAAAAAAAAGAGGGAGAAAAACGGTTATGTAAGTTTTTCTAGTGTTGGTGTGTTAGATAAATTGTTGGGTAAGTGTTACGCAAAACTAGGGCTCCTTCAAAAATAGCTTAACTTTTTTTCTTTAAAAAGAAATGGCCCAGAACTAGTTTGGGCTGACCAAAACAATTTGGGCCACCAAACCGTCAAACCAACTCAACCTAAGTAGAGTCGGTTCTTAACAAAAATCAAGTCGGTCTCGGTTTGGCGAAATGCCAAACCAATTAATATTGGGTCGGTGTCGGGTTGGGCTCAAACCCGACCCAACCGACCCGAAACCTAGCCTTAGTATGTACAAATACTCTACCAACAATACCAACCTTGTCATTAGAGAAATAGGTCTGTATATAGAAGAATTTTACATACTCAATGCTAGAAACAATCTGAATGAAACAGAAAGTGATGCGAACCTACAATGGAACTACGCCAAAGGAACCCACAAGATATTGAAAATCGACTCCAGAAAAGCTAATTGACCGGTGGTGATTGAAGATCCTTAATGACCCCTGATTCACGACTTGAAAATGATCGGTATATTAAACCGATTACCCCAGAAGATGCGGAACCCGAAACTAATAGTGGTGTGAACGCTACAAAAGGCTAATCACTCCTTTTGATAAGTTTGAAATTTGTTCTCATCTCAAGAACAAGAAACAAGAGAAAACTCTCTCTCTTTTAAATTGATAAACTCAATATCTCATAATCAAAGTCATGTTTCTTGTATTACAATGGAACCCTTTATAGAGGGTGAAAATAAAGCCCTAATTCTTAAAAGAAAAGAAAACTGATTATCTATAGAAAGAGTACCAAATATACCATAAGTCTAACTAGAAAAGGCAAAAAATATATATAAATAAAAATCCAAAAATTCGCTAGAGATTAATTTCTGTCAGAATAATTGAAGTGCCCGTTTGATCTCTGAAACGATAGAATTTGGCCAAAATATCAGTGGGCTCAAGGGCTTTGGCCCATGAGTTTTGCTCCGAGGCTTGTTTCTGCTTGAAACATATATATCATTGGTCAAAATCTGACACCCTTAGACTCTAAATTGACGGATTTATCTTGATCTATAAACCATTGTTTGGTTGCCTCCTTGGATCGTATCAAAAAGGTAACAAATTGCTTGATATATTGGTGTGTCGAAAGAATTGATACAGGATTAATTGTCTCTTCCAACTATGCGAAACTAATCAGATGTTGTGAATTTAGCCCATAAAGTTGAAGGTCAATTAAGTAGACAAGCTTCTCGAGGTCAATCCCGCAGGACATTTGTCGATCATAATTCTGAGAAGCTTAAGCCACCAACGTTACCAGCTCCATTCAAGACAATCAAAATTGAATCCCGGTAATGGCATAGGAACTAGCCATGGTGCCAATAGCGGCCACCCGAGTGGAAGGACAAATCCTAATGCTAGACTTGGTCCATTAAATACTATACGTGTAATATGTCTGGCCACCGATCAAATGAATGTCCTAAATGAAAACCAGTTAACGTGGTTGAAGAGATAGTAGAATCTAGTGATGATGATAATGGGTTGAGAGTTGACGGTGAAGATCATGAGGAGGCTGAGATTGTTAAAGGAGATGATGGGAAACATGTGGTTTGTATAGTCCACCGATATTGAGGCTTACACGCCCTTGGAAATCTCAGAGGCATGAAATCTTTTCAACTAGATACACAATCAAGGGTCTGTGATGTGATAATTGACAAGGGAAGTAGCGAGAATATTGTTTCTAAATCTTTAGTCAAGGTCTTACAACTCAAAACTGAACCTCATCCCCAACCTTATAAAATAGGTTGGATCAAGATCTGTTCTGAAACCAAAATTACTGAGGGGTGCAGAGTACCTTTCTCCATTGAAAAGCATTACCAAGATGAAGTTATTTATGATGTTGTAGATATGGATGTGTGCCATGTATTGTTAGGAAGGCCATGGCAATATGACAAGGATGCATTGTATAAAGGCAAAGACAATAAATACATTTTCCAGTGGAATGAGAAAAAAGTTGTGCTGGTTCCCTAGCAACAACCTATAATACTGAAGGGCACTTCCCAAAATGAAAATTTTCTATTTAGTGTTAATGGATCCACTTATAATCAACAAATAAAGGAGGTGGGAATGGTATATCTGTAACACGCTGAGTACTTCTCTACGTTAATAGTGGCATCTTAGGAATAATAATTGGTTTTAACATTTAATTATAAGTAATCGATAAATAAATCTTATAATTGGATGACTAGTCGAGACATTTTATAAGAATTTGAAGACATTTTGTTTGTTTGATGATTATTCGAATGTATGTCAATTACCCCATTGGTTACAAAAAATTTGCTAAAAGAACGACTAAGCTTAATCGGGTAGTAAATTTTGAGACTGAAAAGATGCTTAAAGTAAAGATGTGATGTCTCACTAGTATAGTCGGAAATACAAGGACTTAATTTAGAGTTCAATAGCTAAAGGGGTTTACTAAGAAATAAAGGAGAAAAATTTAAGACATTTGTATCCAATGGACATCTCCCACATGGATTGAATCTTTAACCCACACTTGGCATCTTAAGTTACAAGAAAGAATTTTCATCCCTCCACTTTTACTCTTTGTTATAGGACAAGTGGAAGCTTTTACACTGGTGGAACTCAAAAACTTTTAGAAAACAAGAAGGAAAATTCGTCCATAAATGGCGCATGGTTTTGAACACTCCCAAAAGACCTTCAAAAGCTCTCTTTTATCTCTTCAAACAAGGCATATTCCATATACATATAGAACTTACATTCTAAAGGTTATTTTTCTTGGATATACTAAGGAATTGAAGGTGTTTTTCCACTCACTAACATTCATTCAACTTCCAAGATATAATAAAATAAGGTGAGTAATTCATTACTTTGGTTTACTTGCATGCATAAAGTTTCAAATAAGTTCAAGCAAAGGTATGTGTTTTGGATATTGTTAAAATAATTTCTTGCACAAGAAGTGCTAGAGTCCCTCTACCCATTTTGTATTGTTTGCTTTGATTTGATCCATGTTAATTGCTATTGATTAATAAAAGATTGGAAATCCGGGAAAAGCTAACCGGAAATTGTTATTAATCTATTGTGTTGCCACTACCATATTGGTATTTGAAAGGCAATAAGGCGCCATGGGCAGTAGGAACTTCTAGTATTTGGGCCCTATAATGCATTCAAAAGGTTTATGCATCTTAATGTTCTTAAGATTGTAACATGAAATGATTTTTCTATAACCCTTTGGTAAACCGAGATGATGTATTACTCACAGGGTATTTTATACTCACTTTGCATGCATTTAACATTTTGTAGATGATCAATCGAAGAATACATGAAAAGCAAGCCGATGAGTGGAGGCTATCTCACTACGGGAGCAAGATTATGCATGTGGTCGATACAGATGCTTGGGCCTATTATGAGGATGAACCAATATTTGTAGTGTACTTGGGGACTACTTATGAGTTTGAGATCTTTTGTCCCTACTCCCTCAATCTTTTGCACCATGATAAGATTATGAGGGAGAGGCCTATGTTCCTTGTTTAATAGAAGAAGATATAATGATAGAAGTAAGTCAAGTATACGTATGGGAACTTAATAACTAAATAAAACTTGACTTGTAGGGTAACAATATAAAAAACAGCTTTTGCAACAAGATTGGGAGTCCCATGTTCACATGAAAGGGCCTCTCAAGTTTGTGTTCGGTTATATATATAAAGAAGCTTTTATTTGAAGTATGTCCTGTTCTTTCATATAAACAAAATATAAGGAATGACTCACATAACATAGAATTGTTTGATCTTAAGCATGTAAACAAATTTTCTTCGATATTGTCTCATTATAAATACTACAACTTTAAATGAGTCGAAGATTTCAAACAACACCACCTTATCTAATGAAAAAAAGAAAATTGATTGATAAGTCTTGCCCCTCGATTTTGACATGAGTAAAAATTTGTATTTAAAACGCTTCCGACATATGAATTAAATAACAACCCATCTATTTATTGAAGGGTTTGACAATATCCCTTGTTAGTTAAAGATGAAAAGGTCGCTACAAAAGAGTTTCTACCTGAGATCCGAGTAATACTTCAAGAATTTCAGGATATAACTCCTGATGAATTACCTATTGAGCTGCCACCAATAAGGGATATTCAACATCAAATTGATCTCTTTCCTAAAGTAAGCTTACCAAACCTCTCGCGTTATAGAATGAATCTAAAAGAACATAAGATATTATACCAACAAGCAGATGAACTGCTCCCAAAAGGACTAATTCGTGTGAGCCTTAGTCATTGTGTCGTCCCAACCCTATTAGTTCCAAAAAAAAGTGGCAGTCGGGGGATGTGTTTTGGTAGTAGAATAATCAACAAAATTACTATCAAATGTCGGTTTCTTATACCAGGGCTTGAGGACATGTTAGACAAGCTTATTGGATCTAAAATTTTCTCCAAATTAGACTTGAGGAGTGGATATCATCAGATATGGATCTACCTGGGTGATGAATGGAAGATGGACTTTAAGATAAAAGATGGGCTCTTTGAATAGTTGGTGATGCCCTTTGGTCTTAGCAATGCTCCGATCACATTTGTGCAACTCACGAACCAAGTCTTAAAGCCATTTACAAGTAAATTTGTTGTTGTTTATTTCAACGACATTTTAATATATAGCAAATATGTTGATGACCATTTGGAGCATTTTTCTATTGTTTTATTAGCGATTCAAACAAATAAGTTATATAGCAAATAATTTTTATTAGCACGTTCTATCGACGGTTTATAAAGGGGTCTAGGAGTATTATGACACCTTTAACAGATTGTATGAAAAGGGACCATTTCAAATGGGGTCCAACTCAAGAAGAAAGCTTCTCTGTCATCAAGCATAAACTTACTACCGTACTGGTTCTACCTCTGCCTGATTTTGAAAAGGTGTTTGAAGTCGAAACAAATACCTCTATGACTAGGATTGCAGAAGTTAACCCAAGATGGCTGACCAATTGAATTTTTTTGTGATAAACTATGCACAGCAAAGCAGAAATGGATAACTTACGAACATGAATTGTATGCAATTGTTTGAGCTTTACGTCACTGGGAACATTATTTGACTCAGAAAGAATTTTTCTTCATACTGACCACAGGCTCTTAAATTTATCAATTCACAAGAGACTCTTAATCGAATGCATGCTTATTGGGTTCTCTTTTTCAAAAAATTTGTATTTATCTTCAAGCGCAAACCAAGCCAGGGTAGCAAAATAAGGTGACAGATGCTTTGAGTAGAAAGACCGTTCTTCTTTTTGTGCTATGAATTGAAATTATTGGGTTTGATTACTTAAAGGAACTATATGCCGAAGATGAGGATTTTTCTGCTAGGCAGCTTGTTTTGCCAACTACACAGTTTGAGATTTCTACATACATCAAGACTTTCTCTTCAAGACATCCTTAAGCAAACATCTCATCAGATAGATGCATGCAGGAGGCCTTCCTGCTCATACAGAAAGGGATAGAACAGTTGCATTACTTGAGGCCAGGTTCTATTGTATGCACTTCCGAAGGAGTGTTCTCTGATTTGTTGAGAGATGTGCAGTATGTCAAAGTTCTAAGGGAAAATCCCAGAATACAGGTTTATATACTACCATACTAGTTCCTAGAAACATTTGGAAAGATTTAAGCATTTATTTTTATAGTTGGGTTGCCTAAAACTCAACGTCACGTTGTTTCAGTTTTTGTGGTGATGGATGGATTCTCTAAGAGCATCTCCAATGACTTTGAATATGGAGTAGGGCTGTTCAAAAAAAGAGAGAAATACAAAAAAAAAAAAAAAATTGACTGGGTCCTGTGATTTTATCTATTTTCATTTTCTTTTAATCACTTTTCTCTCATTTACACCATTTTTTTCTCACTTTTCCTTCCTCGTGTCCCATTCACAGTCTACAAACACACGTTCACGTTCCTTCTTCACTGCTATTTATCATTATTTTTGAATTTATCTCCATCTCTCTCCTCTTTTCATTTTCCCGCTTTTTTCCTACACCTCTTTCTATTCGTACTTAATTAAAATAATCATCTTCTCTCTATCTCTTTCTTCTCCACCACTTCTACACCACACCTCCATTAGAGATGCTCTAAGATGTCTCATTTTATCACGTGCAAAAAGACATCAGTTGTAGTTAATGTAGCAAATCTATTTTTCAAAGAAGTGGTCAAATTACATGGGATACCTCGTTCAATGACTTCAGACATAGATGTGAAGTTTGTAAGTTATTTTGGAAAGTTTTGGGATGAAAATTTGATACTACTCCACAATTCAGTAGACCTGTCATTCCCAAACTGATGGGCAAATGAAGGTTGTTAATAGAACCTTGGATGCTATGATCAGAAGTCTAACAGGAGACCGTCCTCGGCAATGGGACGCTGCATTGGCTCAAGCTGAGCTTGCTTTCAATAGTATGGTAAACCATTCAATCGGACACTCACCATTTGCTATAATAGTCTATACCAAAGTGCCAAATCATATAGCGGATTTAATTGCTTTGACTCAAGTGAAGACTAAATTATACGAGCCAAGGAGGGAGCGCTCAAATAGATCTACTTCATGTGCCCGTTGGACCAATCATAAGAGCAAGAGCTAATAAAATCAAAGATGCAATGGTGGGATTAGTCCAAGATTTGAGACATTATATTTTTTTGATGGGTTCGAAGGGATTAGAGCGTGACTTGAGCAAAGGAGAATCAAAGGAGATGAACTTAATTCAAGTCCGAACCGAGTCTGCAAACAATTTGGAGATCAGGACTAAACTAGTCGAAGATCAAACTTGCGAGGCCGAAAATGCAGAAAGGGAAAGTCGTAGAACCATGTGGCCACACGGCATTTCCATGCGGCCGCATGAGAAGGCAAACTTTCAGATTTATGGGGCAGAAACCTTGATGCGCCTGCACAGCGTGTTTACTCGCGAATTTATGTGTCCAGCCGTATTTTCCTTTTAATTTTATTTCTTTTCTTGGTCTTTTATTGTTCCCAAAGACTAGTTAGGGTTCCTAGATGCTATATTAACAAGTCCATTCAATTGTAAACATTCATTTAACAAGCTTGTGAGTTTAATATCATTGTGAGGAAATTTTCTCTTAATTCTCTCGTACGAAGTTTGAACAATCTGAACTTATCAAAGAGCGTGATTAACTCTTTATGACATTCACACTGCTATCGGTTCTGGGTTCTACATCTTCGGGGGTGGTTGGTTTAATATACCAATCGTTTTCAAGTCGAGAGTCTCGTGGATTGTTAGGGATTCCAAATCACAACCAGGTAATTGGCTTTTCTGGGTTGATCTCCAATCTCGTGTGGGCTCTTTTGGTGCAGTTCCATATTGAGTTTGCATCAGTTGGTAACAGAGTGCCAGGCTCTAATTTTTCAGTATATCAATTCCTTGTTTATCAATTCTAATTCATCCTTTATTTCAAGAGAAAAAAAGAATCGCTGAAATTAAAAAAAAAAAAAGACGAAAGATTCCTTGAATTCAACTTTCGGGTTTGTACGTCTTTCTTGATTTTGAAAAAAAAATTATTTAGTTTCATTCTTGAATTCTCTTGTCCCTAAGTTATATAGTAATTGAAAAAAAAAGAAAAGGAAGAAAAATTCATCCAGTTTTATTCCAAATATTTTCATTCCAATTTTCTCGTGTCTTACCAATTCATGCTATTTATATTCTCTTGTCCATACATTCTTATACTTGGTGGTAGTGTGAACTAAGTGGAGAATATCACTGCTTAGGTGAGTTTGTTTGGCTCATTTTTTTTTGTAATGAGAATTGAGAGGCTAGAGTGGTAAAAGGCAGTGTGGGTGAGATTATTATCAGGTAAGAGCCTAGTGCGAGTGAAACACGAGTGATTCAAACACATGAGGACACTTGCACATACAATTGCACACCATGCCAGAACATAATTCTACCACTGGACAAAACAACAATGCACAACTTGATGAGATAAGGGCCATGGTTAGGGAGATGGTGGATAAGGTGAGGTGAGAACTACAATTACAAATGGCGAGAATAGAGAATAAGATGGCTGGATTAGAAATTGCTCGCATTCCACAACCAAGAAGAAATAATAATCGGCCGAGAAGGCAACGAGTGAATGTGATGGTGGACGGCAACGAATTAGAGTTAGTTGATGGAGAAGATGAAATCAATTGGGAGAATGAGGGAGCTATGAGAGGTCATTGGGGTAATCAGCGGGAGAGAGGTGAACGTAGGGAGTGGAATGGCGAAGATAGCAATGTTGGGAATGTCAAAATCAAAATCCCTCAATTTCAAGGTAAGAGTGATCTTGAAACTTACCTTGAGTGGGAAAAGAGGGTAGAACTAGTATTTGATTGTCACCAATTTTCAGAGTTGAAAACGTTTAAATTGATGGTAATGGAATTCACTGATTATGCATTGAGTTGGTTGGATCAATTGGCTAGTAGTAGAAGGTGAAATTATGAGGACCCTGTAGAATCTTGGAGGGAGTTGAAAGCCATTATGCGAAAGAGGTTTGTCCTTACCCATTATTATAGGGAACTTTACCAACGGCTTCAAAATCTAACCCAAGGGTCAAGGAGTGTGGAGGACTACTACAAAGAAATGGAAGTAGCCATGGCTAGAGAAATGTAGTGGAGGACAATGAGGCTACTATGGCGTGTTTCTTGAGTGGATTAAATAGGGAGATAGCCAATATAGTGGATCTTCAACATTACGTAGATGTAGATGAGTTAGTTCACAAAGCTATGAAGGTGGAGAGTCAGTTGAAAAAGAGGGCATCCTTAAAACTATCCATACGGTCTAGCAGAGTTTGGAAGCCTAGGTGAAGAGATAACAATAAGGGTAATAACAAGCCCACTTGGAGGGGAAAGAATGAGCCACTGAAGGGGAATCAAGTAATGGAAAACAAGGGAAAGGCTAAAGCGGAAGTTCAATCCTCTAGGAATCGGGATACTAGGTGCTTTAAGTGCCAAGGTTTTGGGCATATGGCAGCAGAGTGTCCTAATAGGCGTACTATATTAATGAGAGAGGATGGAGAAGTTGAGACTGAAGGAGAGGAAGAGGAGGAGCCTTGTTATGATGATGAGTCTAGTGAAGATCCCAAGGCTATTGGGTTGACGCCGGTGCCGGAGACTTTAGTTTCTAGGCGAGCCCTCAACACACAAGTTAAAGTAGATGAAAATGCGCTACAGAGGGAGAACATATTTCATATAAGGTGTTGGGTAAGTGGTACACCTTGTAGTATGATATTGATGGGGAAAGTTGTACCAATGTCGCTAGTGTTCTATTTGTGGAGAAGCTTGGGTTACCTATAGTTAAACGCCCTAAACCGTATAAGTTGTAATAGCTTAACGAATCAGGGGAAGTTAGGGTGAATAAGCAGGTGTTGTTGATTTTTTCCATCGAGACATATACAGATAAGGTCATGTGTGATGTGGTTCCCATGCAAGCCACACATATTTTGTTGGGAAGACCTTGGTAGTATGACAGAAAGGCAATGCATGGTGGGTACAAAAACCGGTATAGTTTCAAGGTGGATGGAAAACCGGTTACACTTGCTTCTTTGGCTCCATAGCAAGTTTTTGCAGATCAAATAAAAGTAAAAAGTGAGGTTGAGGAGAAAGAGAGGAAAATAAGAGAGAAAAGAAAAGAAAGTGAGACCTCGAAATTATGTGGAAAAATGAGAGAGAAAGAAAAAGAGGGTTCAAGGGGAAAAATGAGTAACAATGAAAATGCAAAAGGAGAGCTGAATGAAAAGAGAGGAGGGGGTAAGAAAAAAAACGTGTTTCTTTGTAAAAAAGAGTGAGATCTCAGAGCCATTTCAGAGAACCAACAGTTTTTTGTTGTTGGTGTACAAGGAGTCATGCCTTGTACTTGATGATTCTAACTCTTCCCTCCACTCTTCAGTTATTTCTCTTTTGTAGGAATTCGAAGATATCTTACCAGAGGAACTACCAAGTGGATTGTCACTAATTAGGAGAATCGAGCACCAAATTGACTTTGTTCTTGGTGCCGCGATTCCAAACTAACGCGCTTACCGAAGCAACTCAGAGGAGACAAAGGACTTAAGGCAAGTGGAGGAACTCATGAATAAGGGCTATTTAGGGAAAGCATGAGCCTTTGTATAGTCCCAATTTTGCTTGTTCCTAAGAAGGATGGGACTAGGAGGATGTGCATAGATTGTCGTACTGTAAACAACATCACAGTAAAATATCGTCATCCAATTCCTAGGCTAGATGATATGTTTTATGAACTTTATGGTGCTAAGATTTTTAGCAAAATTAACTTCGAAAGTGGCTATCATCAAATTCGCATGAAAAAAGGATATGAATGAAAAACGGCTTTTAAAACTAAATATGACTTGTATAAGTGGTTAGTTATGCTGTTTGGTCTTACAAATGCACATAGTACATTTATGCATTTAATGAATCACGTTTTACATGTTTTCATTGGGAAATTTGTGGTGGCGTATTTTGATGATGTTCTGATTTATAGCAGGGATTTAGACAATCATGTGAAACATCTTAAGAGCGTGTTTGAAGTTCTAAGAAAAGAAAGGTTGTATGCTAATCCTGATAAAAGTCATTTTTGTTTGGACAAAATTGTATTTCTTGGTTACGTGGTTATTGCTAATGGGATAGAGGTTGATGAGGATAAAATCAAGGTAGATAAAGATTGGCTAACCCCTAAGAACATAACTGAAGTTAGGAGTTTTCATGGACTTGCTAGCTTTCACCGTAGGTTCATTAAGGATTTTAGTAAGCTAGCAGCACCATTAACTGAGATAATCAAGAAATTGGTAGGATTTAAATGAGGTAGTGAACAAGATCTTGCGTTCCAAACTATAAAAGAAAAGTTGTGTTCTGCTCTTGTTTAAGCTTTGCCGGATTTTTCTAAAACTTTTGAAATTGAATGTGATGCGTCGGGAATAGGCGTGAGTGCTGCTTTGATGTAGGAAAGGAAGCCAATTGCATTCTTTAGTGAAAAGCTCAACGGTGCGACACTTAACTATCCATCATATGACAAGGAGCTGTATGCATTAGTGAGGGCTTTGGAAACCTGGCAGCATTATCTGTGGCCAAAAGAGTTCTTGATTCACACCGATCATGAATCATTGAAACATCTAAAGGGGCAAGGTAAGTTGAACAAGCGTCACACTAAGTGGACGGAATTTATCAAAACCTTTCCCTATGTGATCAAATACAAGTCAGGAAAGGAAAATGTGGTAGCTGATGCTCTTTCAAGAAGGTACACCCTAATTTCTACCTTAAATGCTAGGTTATTGGGATTTGAATATGTGAAGGACTTATATGTGAATGATCCTGATTTCTCTAATATTTTTGTGTCTTGTGAAACGGGGGAAATTGACAAATTTTATAGGCTAGAGGGCTATTTGTTTAAAGAAAATAAATTATGTGTACCCACTAGTTCTATGCGGGAGTTGTTAGTTAGGGAGGCCCATAGTGGGGGGTTGATGGGTCATTTTGGCATTCAAAAGACCTTAGATGTACTCCAAGAACACTTTTATTGGCCTAAATTGAGACAGGATGTGGAGAGAATTTGTGGAAATTGCATAACCTGTAAAAAGGCTAAGTCACATATTATAGTAATGACGGACATTTCTACTAGAAAGGTCGACGAAATGGTGATTAGATGAGTGTATGAACGTAAAAATATCTCCTGTCAAATGTATGGCATTGCGTACACGTGGTAGGAGATTATTCGAAAAACCTACACACAGTGAGCCCCATGTATGTGCGGGTTCACACAGATGTCTCAATACTCTCCCACCATGTGTGTATGGTAAGATAATCGAGCTATGCATTTGGCGAGAAATCATTACTGGCGTATGAACTAGTCTCGATCTCTCGCCATACCATGCCAGACACATACCTTGTGTCCAGTGAGATGGCAAGAGATCATTTTTAGTGCATGGACCCAATGACCTTGTCTGGCCTAGCAGTGAACTTTGTTCCCTCGAGATTAATTTGTTCCAAGCATCCGTTGGGATCTTAAATTTTGATTTGGCATGTTTATAGAGACTAGAGAGTGTTACACAAATGAAACTCTATAGAATTAAATAAATGTTGTGGAGTTTTATATATAACACTTTACACCAGGTAATTTTGATTTCCCATCATACATATGGCGGAGTTACCCCGCTAGACGCGCACGTAGATGGAGATCATTGGACAACTCACGTGTAGATTGTGGGTCAACTGTTACAACCCGAATTTTCTAAAATTATTTTCTACTACATGCTTGGTCAAAGTCAAAATTATTAGGTCAAAGTCCAAGTCATAAAGGTGCCAAAGAGGATAAGATAATTGTTGAAGGGTTGTATGAAAATTTCTAGAATTTTTAGACCAACTTATAGGACTTAAGAAAGTTGGGGGCCTTGTGTGCAAATTTTCCTATTTAAGCCAAGATTCTGGCATTTTGGTCAAAGAACACGCACAAACACACAAAACACACACTCACCCTCCCGAATTCGGCTGAAACAAGGAGAAAAGAAGGAAATAAGGGGAAAAAAGGAAAAGAAAAAGAAAAGAAAGGAAAGGGTGAAGACATTTGAGGTTTTTGCACTTTTTGATATGGTGTAATACATGGGTGTTGGATTTTCTTTTATAAATCCAAAGAGGTAATAAATATTAATTTTATGATTTATTTTTATGAATTGAAGCTTGATAAATTGTTCTATATGTTATATGAAGGATGGTTTTAAGTTAATAACTTCCATTGTAAATTATTAGGAGACTGTCATGAACCCTAGAATATGAAATTTGGAGATTTTGCAGATTATAGTTGGTAAATGTGATTTGTGGTGAAATGGTGATGAAAAATATGAAAAATGAGTAAATAATGAGTTGGAAATATTATTTAGTGGATTTTCCTTATTAAATGTGCATGGATGTTGAGGTTGGAGATTATGGTGTAGTATGTTTTAGAAATGATGTTAGAATAGAAGATGTATTTAACAATGGGTAGTAGGGGGATGTTAAAAATAAGTTGGAAGTGATTATTTGTGAACTTTCGTGTTATGCGAAGGAATTAGGATGGCACTTTAAGTTAATGGACATTCTCATTGTTTCAGGTGGTGACGAGGAGATTGGGAGAGCCTATCAGTCACGCTACATTGTAGCTATAACTCTGTGAGTGGAAAAATAATTTTTCTAAGTTTTGCACGATTTAAATATTATAGTATTTCATGAAATATTTTATTATTTCTATAGATTCTCAATTTCAGGAAAATTATGCTATTATAATTATCATGCTATATTAAATGTTTTATATTATGAGAAAAAAGATTTGGAAAAAAAATTTATATTATTACGTTGTGAAATGTTTGTGAAAGTATATTATAAGAATTATTTTCAAAACCACCAAAGTACATGTGTGATCATTATCTGCTCTACACCGTGTGATTTGTTTCGCGTTGTATTGACCAGTTTAGTGATTACCCGCTCTGTATTGTGTGATTTGTTCCACGATACATGACCAGTTTTGAGACCCATTGTCATACACACATAGGCTTTGGGCCGTGTATGGTGGTATTTGCTTTTGGGGCTTGCTCTGCGCGCGTATGCTAGTTATCAGTTATTCAGTTATCAGTATCATTCAGTTCTAAGTATTATGCCTTGTACATCGAGATCACTTTATACATATGTGTTATTGCTTAGTGGTACTTTTGGTGCGAATTTTCTAGTTATAAGAAATTATCTAAGTTCTAGCTTTTATAACTCAGTTTACAGTACATTGAGAAATGATATGATTCAGTTCAAGTTCTCAGATGATATTCATAGTATTCTCAACATTTTCATAATTTAATATTTCATTCGCAAGTTAAATAGATGGTTTCCACCAAATTTAGTTATATTCATGTATTACAAAGTTCAACAGAATTTTCAGAAATTAAATAATACGGAAAGCTATATATATGTATTTGCGAACTTATTCACTCACTGAGTTACAAGCTCATATATTTTCTAACGTTTTTCTTATCAGGAGGTGACCGAATTTGAGCAGAGTGAGATTTGCCTGCACCATCAGAATTTGCTACCACGTTCAGAATAGTATGACATAGTGCATTTTGTCATTTCATGAAACATTGAGATATTTCATATCTTCATTCTCATGCTAGTTAGAAACATTGAGTATTGCATATGCTTTAAATTAGTTTTGATGTCAGGCGAAGTGTAAAACTATTTTGCATCATTTTGGAGTTTTATTGGATGGATGGTGTTGGGAATTATAATGTATGGATTGGGTTGTGGATTTTTTTTGAATTTGTCGAAGGTTGGATAAGTCCATTTTGCAGAGAAGACTCTGTCAAAATTTTTATAAAATCATTTTAGTCTAAAAGTCTATACAGTTCCAAGACAAGTTTGCCTTAGCGGTGGTTCCAGGTCAAACTGGTATTCACCGTCGGTGCACGCCACGTGTCAAGCCTAGTAGGATGGCCTGGGATGAGGCATGTCAAGTGGTATCAGAGAGAAACGATCCTAGAGTCTGAGAATTGCATTACATGATCTTCTCAACCTCTTTAACATTGCATAACATATTTTCTCATAAATTCATATCATTTTGTAGAATCAGTATGCCTCCTCACGGTAGACGACGCTCTTCCGATCTCATAAAAAGAAGGTAGCAACTCAAGCTTGACATACCTCTGGTGAGGGCACTAGTTGAGAGAATGTCGCAGAAGAATCGGTTCATCAGTCTGATGATGGTTTAGGGCAAGGCAATGCTCCTCTTCATGGGAATTTGACAGCACAGTTGGCTTCTGCTGTCGCTACCTTATTACCGAGCCGAGGGCGTGACACTAGTATAGAACGGGCCAAGAAACTAGGAGCAGAGTATTTTGCCTGTATGGCTGATCTGGCTGAAGAATATTGAGGGCATTTTCGACGTCATGGAGTGCCCAGAAGATAAAAAAGTCCGTCTTGCCGCCTTTCTACTTAAGGGTTTAGCTGCTGATTGGTAGGACTCTTTCAGTGATAGACAGTCAGATCCCAGTGCCATTACATGGGAGGCTGTCAAGACCGGTTTTGACGCGGCTTTCTATCCTCGCTCGTTCAAGAGTGAGAAACAGTCAGAGTTCTTGAAGCTAGTACAAGGATCTATGCCAGTGGCTCGGTACCATAGGACGTTTATAGAATTACTAAAATATACCAAGAATTTAGCTCCAGATGAGGACAACAAGTGTTGTAGGTTCAAGGAAGGACTGTGACGAGACATTGCAGCTGTAGTAACCTCACTTGGCCAAGAAAATTTGGTGGCACTTGTTGAAGCTTCCACGAGGGTTGAAAAGTACATGACTGGCGGGAACATCAGAGCAGAGAACGTGAGACATCAGGGTAGCTCAGGTCAGGTAGGTAGCTCCCATGGATAGTCCAAAAAGAACAGACAGGGTTTTTGGCTGGGTTTAAATCAAACCAACAGTTTCAAGACTCGATCACGAGGTTCTAGTTCTAGCTATAGTTCTAGGAATACTCATAGTCAGCACTCTATACAGCAACCTGTTGGACCGTAGCCACAATCTCATCATACTTATTAGAGGGTTGGACCAGTGTAGGGAGTGGGACCTCGGGGTAGCCAGTATCCTCAGTGTCATATTTGTGGGAGGTTCCACCCCCGAAGAATGCCTCAAGGGAGCTGATGTTTGTTTTCATTGTGGATAGCCAGGACATATGAGGAAAGAGTGTCCTACTCTACTACAAGAGAGCGGTACCTCTGATGCGATTCCTTCTTAGCCAGCTGTTACCAGTGGGAGTGCCAGACAGGGTCAACAGGGTACAACTTTAGAAAATTTTAGGGCAACGAATGCTGGGTAGTCTCAGATGGCTGGAAGTAGTAGTGGCAGACCGAGAGGCCAGTCAGGGCGTACTCAGACTCAAGGAAAGGTGTATGCTATGACCCAGCAAGAGGCTCAGGAGTCGCTAGATGTGATTATGGGTATGTTGTCTATCTTTGGTAAATGTGCCCGTACTTTGATTGATTCTGGTGCTACTCATTCTTTTATTTTGCATACATTTGCTGTTCATGCTGATCATATGTTAGAGCCCCTAGACAGTAAATTAGTAGTGGCTTCCCCAGTGGGGCGTATCACTTGTAGCAGATAGTATATATAGAAACTGTGGGGTTAGCATCGGAAATCATCTGTTGAAAGCAAATTTGGTACCATTGGGTATACATGATTTTGATATCATCTTGGGCACGGATTTCTTAACTGCAAATTATGCTACAGTTGATTGTTTTCGTAAGGAAGTTTTATTTAGGAAACTCGGAGAGCCTAAGATTTCTTTTACTAGAGAGGGTAGAATTCTACCATCTTGTGTGATATCCACACTTGATGCTGGGAGATTGCTTTGAAAGGGGTGTGAGGCATATCTGGCTCATGTAATTGATACCAAGGTTACTAAGCCAAAATTTGATGATGTCCCAAGTTGTAAGGGAATTTCCAGAGGTTTTTCCAGACGATCTCCCTGGATTACCGCCTGACAGGGAGGTAGGGTTTACCATTGATTTGGTCAGAGGGACAGCACCTATATCCCAAGCGCCATACAAAATGGCTCCAGCAGAATTGAAGGAGTTGAAAATTCAGTTACATGACTTGGTGGATAAAGGTTTCATTAGACCCAGCACATCTCCTTGGGGTGCACCAGTCTTGCATTCTGTGTATCATCAGTTAAAAATTAGAGAGGTTGATGTGCCAAAGACGGCTTGCAGGTCTCGGTACAGTCACTATGAATTCTTAGTGATGCCTTTTGAGCTGACTAATGCACCAGCTATGTTTATAGATTTGATAAATAGGGTGCTTCAGCCTCGATAAATTCGTGATTGTCTTTATTGATGATATACTGATTTATTCTAGAAACCGTTATGAGCATGCAGGTCATTTAAGCAGTTGTATGCCAAGTTCAGTAAGTGTGAGTTTTGGCTAGATAAAGTTGTATTTCTGGGTCATATTATCTCTTCAGAAGGGATTTATGTGGATCCTGTAAATACTGAGACAGTACAGAATTGGGAACGACCTGCTAATGTGACTGAAATATGGAGTTTTCTTGGGCTAGCGGGTTACTACCGCTGGTTTATAGAAGGGTTCTCCAAGATTGCTCTTCTATTGACCAGTTTGACTCGAAAAGATTCTAAATTTTTGTGGACCGAACAATGTGAAAACTCTTTTCAGGAATTAAAGTACAAATTGGCCACCGCTCTTATTCTCACACTTCCATCTCCATGTGAGGAGTTTGTGATATACAATGATGCCTCACGTCAAGGTTTGGGTTGTGTCTTGATGAAAAATGGAGAAGTCATAACGTATGCTTCGAGACAATTGAAAAAGCATGAGTTGAACTATCCTACACATGACCTAGAGTTGGCTGCAGTGGTGTTGGCATTGAAAATTTGGAGGCATTACTTGTATAGTGAAAAGTGCCTAATATTCACTGATCATAAGAGTTTGAAGTATATCTTCAAGCAGAAGGAGTTGAATCTGAGGCAAAGGAGATGGTTAGAGCTGATAAAAGATTATGACTGCAAGATTGACTATCACTCAGGGAAAGCAAATGTAGTAACATATGCTCTCAGTAGAAAATCCAGTGGTTCTTTGGCTCGATCTAATATGATGATTTCTTCCCTGATTTGTGAGCTCAGAAAGTTGAATACCCAGCTGTCATTTACTACCTCAGGGGCAGTTTTAGGAAATTTCCATGTAAAGCCTACTCTGATTGCCAAGGTTAAAGAGTCTCAATACCAAGATCCGACATTGAAGAAATTGAAAGAGGAGGTCGATCTTGGACTACGAGAGAATTACACAGTTATGGATGACGGTACTCTTGTCATGGGAGATAGATTGTGTGTCATTGATAATTCAGAGCTGAAGGGAGAAATTTTAGAAGAGGCACACAGTCCTGCTTATGCCATGCACCCAGGTAGTAACAAGATGCATCACACTTTGAAAGAGTACTACTGGTGGCTAGGTATAAAGAAGGACAGAGTAGAGTTTGTCTCTAGATGTCTTGTTCGTCAGCAGGTGAAGCCTGATCGCTAGAAGATAGCTGGATTATTACAGCCTCTGCCTATCCCTGAGTGGAAGTGGGAACACATCACTATGGATTTCTTATTTGGTCTTCCTCGTACACAAAAAGGTCACGCTAGATTCCTGTCAATCTAAGCCACGTACACTCTAAATAAACGTGTGCTCTTCCGATCTCATTGATGAGATAATCAACTTGTATGGGGCTCCAGTATCCATTGTGTCAGATAGAGATCCTTGATTTACTTCTAAATTCTGGTCTAGCTTGTAGGGAGGGAGCTATGAGTACGAAATTGAATTTCAGCACGACCTTTCATCCTCAGACAGATGGTTAGTCAGAGAGAACCATACAGACACTAGAGGATATGCTTCAAGCATGTACTTTGGAGTTTAGGGATAGTTAGGATACTCATCTGTCAAAGATGGAGTTTACCTATAATAATAGCTACCACTCTAGTATCAAAATGGCTCCGTATGAGGCGTTATATGGCTGAAAGTGCAGAACTCCAGTCTGTTGGAATGAAGTTGGAGAAAGGAAATTAATGGGACCTGAATTGGTTCAGACTACTATAGAGAAGGTGAGTATTATCCAGGAAAAGCTTAAAGCGGCTCAAGACAGACAGAAGAGCTACGCTGATAAACGCAGGAGAGATCTGGAATTTGAAGTTGGAGACAGAGTTTTTCTGAAATTGTCACCTTGAAGGGGTGCTTTGAGATTTGGAAAGTGGGGTAAATTGAGCCCAAGATATATAGGGCCATATGAAATCACTGAGCGTATCGGACCGGTTGCAGATCGGTTAGCATTACCAGCTGACTTAACCAAGATCCATGATGTATTTCATGTTTCTGTACTTTGGAAATATATTCCAGATCCATCTCACGTGCTAGAGTCACGGCCGGTTGAATTGGAGGATAATCTAACTTATGAATAAGAACCTGAAGGAATACTTGGCAGGAGGTATCAGATGATAGAGGATAAAATTGTGGGCACATTTGTCCAAGTGAAATGGAAAGGTCGTCTGATAGAAGAGGCTACGTGGGAAGAAGAGAAAGAGATGAGGGCTAAATATCCTAACCCCTTTAGTTACTGAATTTCGAGGACGAAATTCATTTTAGAAGGTAATGTTGTTACGATCTGAATTTTCCAAAATTATTTTCTACTACATGCTTGGTCAAAGTCAAAATTATTGAGTCAAAGTCCAAGTCATAAAGGTGCCAAAAAAGATAAGATAATTGTTGGAGGATTGTATGAAAATTTTTAGAATTTTTAGACCAACTTATAGGCCATCCTTCTAGTGTAATAAAAATGATCTTCCGTTAAAAAGATTATTTTTATTTCTAATGTAATAAAAAGATCATTTTTATTGCACTAGAGAAATAGGTTAAGTGAACCCGTCAGAATGTTGAAGACAAAACCCACAATCGATCTGAATCAACCCAAGAAAATTAAAGTTCAATATGGAAGCTACCAAGAGCCACCAAGCTTTACAAATTAGAACTTAAAGAATATTCAAACCCTAAACCCAAGAGAGTTGAAACAAGGACCCAGGATTGTGATAAAAAAACAAAACGAATCAACCAACCTTTGCAAGTCTGAGAAGTTCATTGAAGAACAAATAAATGAAAGGAAAATCCCTTCACATTAATTTCAGATATATTCAAGAATTAAAGAATGTTTAATACAAGAATAATGGAGTATTTTTTTTAATGTTACTTTAGAGCCAAAAGAAATGGAAACAAATAAGAAAAGAAATTTGCATTTTGAAATTAAATTTCCACGCCCGCAACTGCGTTGATCGGGTTGAAGCGTGCAGTCACATGGTTGTATGCAGCTTGTTCCCTAAATAATTCGTTTGTAAGTCTACAGATTTAACAAATAATATAATGGATAAATTGTCAGGTTGTTGATCTCATGAGGAATAGATTAAGTACAGAATATTTACTTTGCACTTTATTTGGAAGCACGATAGTAGAATTGACTTAAGAAAATAAAAATTAACTAGAGGAAAACTAATAGAGAATCATGTTTGTAGATTTGAGGAGATAAAACAACAATTTGAGATACCTTAAAACTCTGAACTTCACTACTTTGATCCCCCTAGTTACCCAATGATCAAATCATCAAATCAACAAATCAATTGAGCCTTGTTAATATTGATCAAATTCCACAAATTTAATTTTTCTAGCTACTTCTCTCGAAACTGATTAATCATATTTAGGTAGATCAACTCTCTATCTCTAGATGAACACGTTATCAACCCTTCTAAGAGTAAGATTAATGTTGAGAGTAAAATGCTAGAGGGAAAAAATTAAGGGGTGGGGGGGGAGCTATTCTTAAATAATGTATAGAGTGAAATCTAGTGATTATAGTGTTTGATTATTTTTACTTTTTTTTTTAAAAAATTTTTAACAAATTATTTTGCCATCGCCTTTTTTTAATCATACAATTGGTAGCCAATTATTTACAAAATGTAATTTTTTAATTTATCAAATATACTTTTGAAGGATATTCCGATTGCTAGAAAAAATGGTAGGAAGAAAAGAGGTTTCTCCAAAAAAGAAAAATAAATTATGTCCAATATTTGACATATCCGGTCAAGTTCGGTGCAGAGATGGGATGGGTATAGGGAAGTAGGTGAGAAAAATTTATTTTCCTTTTGATTTTTTTTATTTTTATTACTTTTAAAATTGTTTTCTATTTTTATTTAAAGAGCATGAGTATGAATGTTATAAAAAAAATTTTATGAGAGAATTTATGAAAAGTTGAGGACCCCATGCATTCAGAAAAATAGAGTAAGGACCCAGCTAATAGAATAAGCAAAGGTTGATAACCATAAGTGAAATTAAGAAATTACGATTTACACCTTACATTTCATTTCATTTAATATTAACAAAATTCCGATTGAAAAACTAAAATTAATAATAACTAAAAATTACTTATTTTAACGAAATTGCCCTTTGATGACTAACACATCACATATCAAATATTATGTTATATAACACTTCACATACTATTTCATTAATTTTCAAAATATTAAATTAACAATTGTTTTGTCATTTTTTTTTCTGTCTCACTTTTATTTTTTAATATTTTTCTAAAAATTTACTGTATTTGATTATTTAAATATTATAAGTAAAATGAAAACAATGAATCATCGTCATCATAATCATTAGTACTACAAATATTTGCTTGTATTATAACAAATAATTTTAATCCCTTGTTTTTCTCATTTTTCTTGTTTAAAAATAGATATAAATAAAGATGAAAAACACAATAAACTAAAAAAAGGAAAAGTCTAAGTTGCAAAATAGTAACAAATATAGCATATAATTTAACTTGATTTTTTTCTTATTCTTTGAGTAAAACTTATTCGACGAATGTTAAGGACGGATTCCTATTTTCCCCCCTTTATAAAATTGTAATTGAGAAAATAAATTTTATCGATTTTTTCTAAATGGAATGAAACGTGTTACATAATATAATAGATAATTAATTGTATGGATGCATGTATTCACTTGACGAAATTTAGCACTATTAACAAATCAACCGACATTATGGATCCACGAGACTTAATTTATTGTTGAACAGAGGTCCTCGAGCACACATGTTTGTACTTTGGATTAATAGAATTTTTTTCTCACATGACATGTAGACATGGGACATTGGGTGTTATAGCAGCACTTACATAGAGAAAAATTCTAAGAGGACATGAAAATGGGACATTATTACGTGACATTCTTATGTGGCACACTTGTACTGAATGATAAAAAAGTAGCCATATAATCATCATCTAATGAATGTGTGCCACATGAAAATATCACCTAATAATGTCCCCCTATAATTGCTCCTTACATGGATGTTAAAAAATTAATGATCTATCAATACTCCATTACTAAAGAAAATTAACAACTAAATGCGTTGTTGGCTTTCAAATATTTTGCATTTTCTTTCAAATTTGAATTTGATCAAACAAACACGTCTACATATCTTATAAGACCTACTTGCAGTGCACAAATCACTATCATTATACTCAACGCATTCTCTCTTATTTGAGAAAAAATGTGAATGCTAGATGGCGAATATAAAGAATTTCTTCAACATAACATACATCACACACTGACGGTGAATAAAGGTATAGATGTTGGAATTGATGTCTAAGGTCTAATTGGTTGTACTGGGTTTAATATGGCTGAATTAATTAATGAGATAAATTAATTAGACCGCTTAGTTGTAGGCCCATGGAAGCCCAAATACGATTAGGGTTTTACATCCTATAAATATAAATAGGCGTCTTGTGTGTAGCGTTTAAAAGAGACACGATGGGAAAATTCGTATGTCGAATTCTACACGATGTGGTTGTGGATATTATGTCAACTTCTTGCTAGCCCATGAAGTTAACAGAACCCTAAACATACTCCCATAAATCTGCTTCAAAATTGTTCGTTGTCATGGAGCTGTAAATCCATTCTTGGTGTAGGGATTACCGTTAGAGGCTGGACAATTGGACAGCTGTGGTTATGAGTATTGCTCAAACGGTCAAATAGGGTTTGCTATTCACGGGTTTCATCAAGGAGGTATTTTTCTATCATGAATTCTTTTAAAGTTCAAGGTCGATTCTAGGCATAGAAATTGAATATTTATTTAATTTTAGCTGTGTATATATATATTGTTCAATTCCTAACAGTGATATCAGAGCCTACCTTGTATCTTTTTAGAATTTGTTATCTTTGATGAGTTTACACAATAATTATTATTGTAGTATATGTCAATTTGATTTGTATTATTGACAATTAAATCTGAATGAGGTTCAGATTTCTAATGAAGAAAATATGCGAAATTAGATTTCATAATCTAAATCTTGATTAAAAGAGGGCACATGAACGGATCAACAATTAAAAAAAAAAGGGCCAGGAGAACATGGTCGGCTGGTCCGGCAGCTGAAGTGTCTGCTCCGGTAGCGCTCCCCTACCACCAACAACGTTGCAGTACTTGAGCCGCTACTGATGCAGCGTGGCCAGGCTACTGCGAGTAACAACAGACGAGTAGCAATAGCCACTGCTGCGGACGGAGCAGCTTTTGTTGCAGGCATTGGTGACTGCCCTGACGGGCCAGCTCCCGTCCTAGGCGACGCAAACGCCACTGACGTCAGATCTGTCGAGGCTAGGGTTTTGAACCCTAGCCGAAACAACCAACGTAGATTTGGGGAAGGAGGCATGCTATGCAGTTTTCAAAACTTACACAGCAAGCCCCACATGTTTCAGATACGTACAGGGAGGTCCATACAATTTCCAAAATTGCATAGACAGTCCTCTAAGTTTTGGAATTCGTCGATTAAGCCTAAAATTTTTGAAATTTCAGAATTTGTTTCATATTTTTCGAATTTGACAAATTGTTAATGGGGTTTGAATTACAACTTAAAAGTTTTGTAAAATTGTTGAAATTTTCAATTGAGTCAAAATTTAAACTTTAGAAAAAAAATTCGTTTTGCCATAATTATTTATTTGGATAAAAGTTGAATTTTGACTTAATTCAAGTTGTGATTTCAACCATAAATCGTTTCAAAACTTATGACTTTGATATTAAAACAAAATAAATAGTTATTTTGTGGTAATCCCCAATTGTTAATAAAGTTGGTTAATTAGTACAATTAATTGATTGACTTTATTGATCTGAAATTACTTAATTGATTAGATTAATTATTTAATTTTGATTAATCCGTTCTATCTTGTCTAAATTGGTTTAGACGATTATTGTCAATATCAAATCTAGAAATTGATATGTTAATTAATATGTGATATTAATTGAATAGATTTAGTAGATTATATGAACTTGAACTATATGAATAGTCGCAATAAACTAGTGTGGGATACTACTTACGATTGCATGGTTAATTTATTATCTTTTCTGTTTGAGATATAACAAGATAATTTGTACATGATATAGATTGGGAAAAAAATGGAGAATATTTGCATTTGGCATTAGATGATCAAGTGTGATGTCTCCTAATAAATTAACCACAGTCTTTTTAATGGCTCAAGAAGATTGGGTAGATGTAATCCATAATGATACACACTAATTAATTATGTATAGTTAATTACATAGTGGATGTTATTGCTATCATGATTGAGATGAGACCGATCCCTTAATTATCGATGTCAGCTTATTATGTCACTCAAGGCTGCTTATTTGCAGACATATTTTTCACTATGGAACATTTGATGCTTCTGAACAGTGGGTCGAATTTAACTAAGATTTTATTTTTTATTGAGTCACTCAAGGAAATAAAATTTTAGAAGCATGTCCGGTAAGTACATAAGATGTGGGCGATAATTACTTGTCTGCTTGATGATCTAGGAGTCACATAGAGATGTGATTGATAGTGTATCTACCTGAATATTTTATTGGGATTTGTTGAGTCACTCAAGGCTCTAATAAAGCAAACATGATCCTAGCACACAGGAAATTCAAATGAATTTTAGTAATTAATGCAAAGGGATTATTAGTTTAGTGGGAACATAATTAATTTGATAAAAGTCCATGTTAAATTAATAAGTCCATGTCAAATTAATTTCGTACATCAATTAATTTTGTTCTATCTTGTCATTGCATATTTGAATAATGAGTATATTTATAAAATTAATTGGTATGTTAGATGTCCATAAAATTTTCAGACTAAAATTATAGAGCTGACATCGTAATGAGAATAGTTCTCAAATAAGAAGAATGAATATGTCTTAAAATAGATTACGCAAATATTCTTACTGAGGAAGTTTTGCGAGAATAGTACAAATTTACAAATATCATGAGATGATAAACATAATGAGTAAGTGTGATACTTGCCATTATGAGTGTTAAATGTTACATGTGGGTATAGATATCTACACTGTTACTATTCATCTCAAAGAGTAGAATGATGAACTATACTGAGCAGTATAAACTCTAAATATTATTTAGAAGCACAATGGGAAAATGAGCTAAGTATTGACTTAGTTTTATAATCGTTGTCTGATAACTTATCACAATTTATTGTAAACTGAGATGTGTGAATTAGAGTCATATTACTCACTAGTCTGTTTGATATGCTAAAACTGTTGAACTTATCATCAGTATGATGTAAGGGCAACTATTGACCATTGAAACCTTTAATGGTACTTAAAGATAGTTCTGATGGAACTTTAAGAAAGATTCTAAATGGTCAATAATGCAATTAAAGTGTATAAAGAGATTTATATCCAAAATCATTGATCTTTGTAGAGACAAAGAACATTAGAATATGAACTATAAGGCATGTATGGTCACCATCTTTGAAAGAAATAAATCTTAGAGAAGATTCCATTACAAGATGAGACTGATGAGAGTGATAAGACAGCTCTTCAGCCCATTTAAGTATCTGATACTGGATATTGATCCCATATTTTTCGGAATATGAATGAGACTGAAATAGAGTATATCACTGCTGACTGGAAAATAGGACCATCGTAGGAAATGAAGCAATAGTTGTTATATTTAAAACATATTTTATATCGGTACCTTTTGTTTTGTTTTGGGATAAGAATATTGATATTATGATTGAGTTCTTATGAAGAATATTATTTCTGACTCATGTTTGGACATGAATAGTGTTCCATTGAGATTGAGAAAATGGTGATTCTTGATTATGGAATCTACTAGAGAAATAATATTGATAATATCTGTGTTCTAAATCCTAAAATGTCTATTATCAGAATAGAAGACAAAAGAGTTATAAACGATAATCGAGATTATATCTAGTTATGACATTAAAGACAAATATGTCCTAGTTCATATTGATGTATTTGGACAAAAGTCTACAAATGTCAGGTATAGCTTTTCTTACCTGGTCAAGTTTAATAATGATTATATTAGATATGGTTTCATGAATTTGATCAAGATTATGCATGAAAGTTCTAAAACGTTCAGAAGGTTCAAGCGAGAATCGAAAAGCTATTTGCAAAGATATTCTAACACTTAGATATGATCAGAGTAAGAAATATTTAAGGATATAATTGATTATCTAAAGAGAATAAGATTCTCTTGCAGCGAATTCCTATAAATACACCATTCTATAATAGTGTATTTGAGGAGAAGTTGTACATATTAGATATGTTACAATTTGATATGCCAAACAGTTCTTCCAAACTGGTTTTGGGATATGCAATAGAGATTACATGTTACATACTGTGGGCCGTTCCATCTAAGTCGATTGATGAAACTCAAAATTATTTTAGGTAATAACACTTTCAAAAGTGTATAGTATATTTCTTTGTGGATTATCCAACAAGAGTTGTTGGACATGATTTATACTACACATTTGAGATGAATGTCATCTTATGTTTTATTATTAGAGAAATTATTTATTCTAAGAAAATAGTGAGAGTGTTTCTTGAAGGGGTTCAATAAACCACAAAAGAAATTGATCGACTAGATGTATTAGCGAACATACTTCATTTGATGATGTGTAAAAGGGTAATAGAAATATGGTTCCTGCGAACACATCCGTTCCGCATAGACCGGGTAGGGGAATCCATCTATTTAAAGATATGAACTTATGATTTTCAATATTGGATTGATAATTAAAGGTGATAAACCTACCAGTTACGCAGAATGAAAGGTCAAAGTGTTGACCTAGAACCTAGAAGGTAAGGTTTGATGCAATAGAATTCATTGTGAGCTCCATGACAACTAGAGTGTGGACTTTGATTGACTTGTCAGAATAGGCATGACCTATATGTTGTAAATTGGTTTGCAATCAAGACATTAATATGGATGGTAATGCTCAAGTTAAAAAGAGACAAGATTGGTGGTAAATCAAAGACAAAAGTTGACTTTGACAGAACCTTATTATCCATAATCATGTCTGTGTTAAATTTGAATTCTTGATGCTAAAGTAGCATGTTTTGAGATTTGACAAATGGATGTCAAAATTGTATTCCTCTATGGGAATGTCGATAAGGAGGTACATGATAAAATCTGAAAGTTTTGAATCCATAAAGTCAAACGGAATATTATTAATCAAACCTTATATGAGCTGAAACTTTCATTTTGGTGAGATAATCAAAGTGTTTGATTCTCTCAAGAATGAAGAGGAATTGCGTGCACAAGAAGTTAGTAGGAGTTAAACCGTGTTTATAATATTGCATAGAGATATATATTATTGAAACATGATATCTCTATATATAAACAGAAAATCTAAAGCTTTTCTCTATATATAATTTGGGAGAGGTAGCATACATTTTTGAGATATAGATCTATAGAAATAGATCTAGAAGTATGCTAGGCCTATCCAATAAAATCTTAAGAACATTTTGTATAAAAGAGTCCAAGTGAGGACTCTATCCCATAGGATGGGATCACTTTCTCAAAAGAAGTGTTATAAAACACATGTTGGGAAAAATTGCATGGATAGAATTCGTTATGTTATATAACAGAATCGATCTAGTATGAAATGCTATGTACTGGACCAAATGTTTTATATGTTTTGAGGGTCAAAAGTAGACTCCAGGAGAACTCTGCTAGGAAACATCTTATAACAGTCATGAACATTCTTAAATGCTTGAGAAGCACTTGAAGATATATTTTTGAATTATGGAGAAATATAAACTAAAAGTTTGTGGATTTATTGATGTTAGTACTCAGTCTGAAAAGACTAAAGAGATATTCCAGAAAGTATTTACTCATAATAGTAGTGCGATCAACTGAAAAGAGTTCCAGATAGATACAATTGCTAATTCAAATATTAAGCCTTATATATAGCTACTTTGGAAATAGTAAAAGAAGCAGTTTAGATTGTAAAGTTCATAACTGAACTTGAAATTGTTCCTAACATTGTTGATCCAATAAAGATTGTGACATCGATGGAGCCATCACACAAGTGAAGGAAATTTAGGTCTCATCAGTGATCTATGTATGCTTTTAAGCAGTATATCTTTTGAGGAGAGACGATACAAAATGATAGAGAGATTGAACGAATCCATCTAAATATATATACAAGAGATCTTATGACAAAGTTGTTGTCATAGCATGATGGTCATGATAAATCTATGTGTATTAGATACAATCGATGTTGGATTTGTTTTTACGGGATTTTGGTGTTGTAATCTTTGTTGGACATTGATGTGCATAAACACCTATTAATTGATGTATTCAAGTGGTAGATCTATTATTGAGATAAAAGTTATCTTATAAAATGATAGAGTTTGTAGAATAAGATTATAGTAACTTATTAGTCACAAAGAGTTGTGATTGTGAGATGTAAGTTATATACTTATTTTTAAAATATCCACAGTCAATATACTAATGAGACACAGATATCATTACTGCGGATAAATTAGCATCTGTCGCATTTATTTCTTATGAAGAAAGTAACTAATCTCACAAGTCAGAATGTGGAGACATCTGAATGGACACATGGATGCATTGTTAGTTGAACATGTATTAGATGGCCCGCCTAGAGATACCACATGGTAAAGTATCCAAGCGTCAGTGGTTGATCTCTCATGGACAGTTGTGGAATTGGTCTTCTGACTTGAGGGTCCCATCAAATCTTATGTGATGATTGTTATACTTAGTCGGACATTTGATGAGACTCTAGCCACTAGTTATCAGGAAGATGCCATACATGTATAATGAAAGTTGCATGGAGGTTGTGAGTATCCAAGATAAGGATTCATATCTCTCAACCGATTTTGTTATATGGATGAAGGGATTATATTTCTACAGTAATCGTACATATAAAGGCTTGTCGTGCCATATGACTTTCCCGTCACATGGGTTGCCTTGACACATTGCTAAATGTCAATCTTGGACAGTGGCGTGAACTGATCGATCTAGGTGAATCGATGATAAACTAAAATAGAGATTTTGATTTATCTTATTCTAATTGAATTAGAATAATAGTATCACAATGTTTACCATCTTGAGTGGGAGCCTAATAGGTCACACACAAACGTAACAGTTGGTGATTTGGAATGGACCTTGTCCAAGTGGGAGATTATTGGAATTGATGTCCAAGGTCCAATTGGTTGGACCGGGTTTAATATAGCTGAATTAATTAATGAGATTAATTAATTAGTCCGCTTAGTTGTGGGCCCATAAAAGCCCAAATATGATTAGGATTTTACATCCTACAACTATAAATAGGCGTCATGTGTTTAGGTTTTAGAAGAGAGACGATGGGAAAATTCGTATGTCGAATTCTACACGATGTGATTGTGGATATTCTATTGACTTCTTACTATCACATGAAGTTAACTAAACCCTAAACATACTCCTATAAATCCGCTTCGAAACTATTTGTTGTCAAGGAGTTCCAAATCTATTCTTGCCATGTGGATTACCGTTAGAGGCTGGACAATTAGACAGCTGTGATGATGAGCATTGCTCCAATGGTCAAATAAGATTTGCTATTCATGGCATTCATTAAGGTGGTATTTTTCTATCATGAATTCTTTTAAAGTGCAAGGTTGATTCTAGGCATAGGAATTGAATGTTTATTTAATTTCCGCTATGTATATATATTGCTCAATTCCTAACAAGAGGTAGATAATCAAAATAAACTAGTCCTAAAGCTTGTGGGGGCAATACATCATATTCAAATATGAATAATCAAATAAAATATAGATCAGAGTTATTATATAGATCAGGCAAAGGTTTCTGTACTTACCACATAATTGATGAGAATTAACAGCAAATGTGGTGATAAGGAGAAGAATCTGAAGCCCACCCATTCCTTTGATAAACTAGAGAAGGTAAATTAATATGTAAGAAGAAGACGTTTTCATGCCTTTCCATATATATATGATAATAAGCTTAAGATATGTCATTTTGCCGGCAGAGATATGCGTGAATTTAGAACAAGGATACGGCCTTCTTAGGACGGAGCAAGTGCCGACGGGCATCCATTGTTACTATGTATATTATATTTGCAAGATGGCAAACTTGTACGGCTCGTCATCATTGTCAACATGTGGAATCACACCCGTCTTAGATTTCGAACGACTCGATTGATACAAGATCTTTTGCATTAGTGTTTTTAGATTTTACTAACAATCAGATGGTGGTGTAAAGAACAAAATCTTGCAAGACAAAAATCCAAAAATGGTGGTGCTCTTGAAGAAATATAAAATTTACGTAACGGCCCGAGTTAACTAAACTTTCCGAACTACTTTTTACATAAAACTAGTCTCTTACCTGTGCGTTACACGGGGAAACTAAATTATTAAAAATCTAAGAAAATCTAAATAAGAAATTTAATATTGAATATAAATCTTGAATGACGAATCAAAATATAATTTCATTGTGAAAATCACAAAATACAATTTTAAAAACCATGTTATTCTCCCCAACATTTTAAATAGTGAAAATTAAATTATACTTCAAATGAATTTATATTCCTAACATTGCTATTTGAGAATATCTGGATGCTATAATACTTCTCATGAGAAATATAATTTATTTATTACTTTTTCATTTTAAAGATAAATATAATTTATTTATTACTTTTTCATTTTAAAGATAAATATAATTTATTTTGTCAATAAATTATGTCTGGGCATCGCACAGGTGTGCCAGTATCGTGTTTCAATATTTTTCACATAACGGTATTTTATATTTTTAATCAAATTGGCATAATTGTTTTGGTCATTTAGTTATGGCTAGTACCCTTCAAATCTAATAAATAAGACAAATTAATTTTATACATATGTTGATTGATCTTAAAATTTTAATAATTAGATAAAACACTTTCAAACTTTATTTGGGCGTATCGTATTAAGTGATTATGTTCTTTTAAAAAGAAAAAAAAAACTTATTTGTCATTGCTTCCACTACCTTTGCCTAAAACGAGCTTCAAAGTGTTGCAAGCGGCACCACATGAAGTCCCCAAATTCTTTTCTGGCAGAATCAATCCTGCTGACGTTAAATTTTAGCTTTAATCCAACAAACGAATTTGTATGTGCGGGAAACTTGAGTTTGAAAGACTTAATGAATTAATTGGCAAGAAGTTAGGAGAGTTGGTGAATTTATGGAGAGAGAGTAATGAGATAAATAAATGTGTTGAAAACAAAGATTATGTGGGAGAGAAAAGAATTAATGCTAGATGCATCTTCCCTCATATTTATAGTATAAGATTTGGATACATAATGATTTTAAGCATTTAATTTACGATCAATGAGAGGCCTTCCAAGTATAATTAGCTCATATTAAGCGCTAGCTTTGCTGACTAATTGCTAGTTAGATGATGTCATGCAAACTAAAAAAAAAACTAACTTTACATTTAATGCTATTATACTATCAGCCTTACAAAATAAGGCATGCAAGTGGGCATACCAGTTACCTTCCAGCTGGCATCTGAGAGTCAGTTTGGACATATCACAAGGTCAAGTTGCCAACGACCTCACTAGAAGGACTGGGTAGACCTGTCGCTGGGCCCACTAGTGCCAGGTCACTAGATCGCCTATAGAAGTAGGCCACACTTGGGACGTATGATGAATTTTGTTGACATATTGACCTAATGGCTAAAAAATGGCCCATCAAGGTCGCTGCTCATAGCTCGTAAGAAAAGTGACCTTGAATGGTCCCTTAGTACTTTCTTAGCTCGTTGCTGCCTTAAACTGGGATTTTTGAATTTTGAAACTTTCGCCTTTTGATCCCTTTTGCCATTTGGCACCCCTCAGTGGCCTAGCGTATCTTAGGAGATGGAAGCGTCACATGATTGATGCCTTTTCACGTACGGAGACAACTTGTCTCACTCTTTTCCTTCTCCCCTATAAATTTCCCCTCACTTTTCAACTCTACACTTTATCATTCTATGCCAATTTACCATGTGATTTGCCAGAATTTTTTAGGGAACCCTAATTATTCGTGATCCTTCTATGATTTCAAAAATTTTTTAAAAGCCGGTAAAGATTTTCCTTCACTCTTGGGGTAGCCCTAGGATTTGTGGGGTTTAGGAGCCAAATACCTTTGCTTTGTTGAGGCTGTTAAAAAATTAGAGGCAAGTTTTAGATATTTTAAAATTTGGAAGATGAAGTGAAGTAAAAGATCTCAAGCGGATGGCAATAGGGAAAAGGAGGTCGAGATTAATGTCTAATACACGAGTGAGGACGAGAGGATGGTTTTCGATGGGGAGAATGCCCATATCGAGTGGACTAGCGAGAAAGAGCAGGAAGAAGAGGTCACAGAGAGTGGGAATGGAGGAGCTAATGGGCAGGTGCCACTGTCGACCGTGTCGTTGAGTAGAGTCTCAGTGGCCAAAATTGGCTACCCTTCTATCGAGGTTGGTAGGATGGACGAGCTGTGGACCTACAAGTACTTCCTCTCTCGTGTAAAGGAGGAGGAATTCGACGTAATAAGACAAAAATATCGTGCACCAGAGAGGGTCACCATGTAGGCGCCCTATGAAGGGGACCAAGCTCATTGTCCTGTCAATATAAAAATATTGGAGTCTAGATTTAGGGTTCCCTCCATTGCCCATGACCAAGATTTTGAGGTACTAGAGGGTTGGGCCCATATAGATAACTCCCAACAACTACAGGACAATAATTGTTGTCCTTGCCTTGTGGCAGGATAAGGGGTTTAATTTTCCAACACCTGAAGATTTTACCATCTACTAGCAGCTCAAAACATGTATAGGTAGTAAGGGATGGTATTATGTAACTACTTACTCGAAGCTAGAGGTTGGGATCTTTGGGGCAATCGGGTGAAAGGGATCCCTAAATTAGTGTCTAGATGGAAGGAGAACTGGTTTTAGGTTACCGGCGAGTAGATGACCCTGTGAACTCCTTGGAGGATGACACTAAAGTTCAAATAACTTATCGGAAATTGGGTGAGTAAAATGTCAGCCCATTTATTTTTGAGCAATGCGAGCTAACTTTTAATCTTTTCCTTATGTAGGGATCAAGCCAGGGATATTGCTATCCACGACCTTCAGAGAGTAGATTGACAGGGTCGTTCTGATCAAGGATCACAATCGGCACGTAAGCAACGTGACAGAAGAGAATTTTCTGATAAAGACAATTCTTTCCGTCCCTAGGACTGAGCACATTCCCAGTGACCCTAATAACTGTAACTCTATTAGTACATACTTCCCAACTTATATACTTTCCAACAATAGGCTGACACCTTGCTTATTTGTAGGGAAAAACACCTCAAAAAAGGCCAAAAATGAGCTGTAAAGGAGGTAGAAAGAAAAAGAATGAAGACATCTGCTCATATGCAAGAGGAGCTCTAGAGGAAAGAAGAGAAGAAAAAGCTAAAGGCAGAGTAGGTTGTCAAGAAGAGGCTGTTGCCAATTGTCTGATCGTCATCTCAGAACTACCAGAAAATGATTTACTCCTGCTCACATCCCCACACCTCTTTGAATCACCATAACCTCGTCTAGCCCTATTATTATTGAGAAGGAACACCCAGTTCATGAGAAGGGCTCTCTGGATCTCATTATAGAGGACTTCTTCTTTATTATCCACACCAGCTGATAAGCTCAGTTGGAAAAATCTAAAGGAAAAGGCCTAACTTGGTGAAGAAGCCAACTGAGGTTGACATCAGAGGCCTGCCTTTAGGCATAGTTGATATTATGGGCAATGCAGCTAAAAGCTAGTTGAAAAGTGAAAGGGCTATGCTTTGTTTTTCTCCCAGATAGAGTTCCTTTAGATGGGCTCAATTTTGAGAGCATGCTAGGCTTTGCTAGAGACTCAGGCCATAGACTGAGTTTGCAAAATGTTGAATGAAAATAACAAGCTCGGCGAGGAGTCTGGCAAGGCACTGAAGGCCAATGAGGACACTGAAACTACTCTGCAGGAGAAAAAATAGGAGCTCCTTTCTCCAAGGACGGGGCTGGTCATTTGAGGGTGGAGATTGAGGCCTTTAGGAAAAAGAAAGAAGACCTAGAGACCTCTCTTGCCACGGAGAGGTCAAAATTGGAACAGGTACAGAATGAGCTCAAGCAAAAGAGGTCAACCTAATGAGCTAATTGGCTATCAAGAGGGAGTAGCCAAATACAAGAGTATGGAAAAGTACAAGCATCTAGGACGAGTTGTACCTTGAGACTGCAAAGGACATAATAGTTGAGGCCGAGAAAACCTGTAAAGGACATAATAGTTGAGGTCAAGAAAACCTAACTTGAATATGACATGGGCTTTCTCAAGGAGCTAGTCACCAAGATAAAGCATAATTGCAGAACGGAAAGCTCTGATGAAGAAGAGGTGGAAGAAGACGAGGTCGCTACTGGTGCTAAAAATTAGAACATTTGTAACATCCCTCTCTTCATTGCCCCCTTATAGTGCTCTTATTTTTATGAACGAAAAATTTTTATTTTCCAAGTATTAGTTGATAGCATGGCTGGTATGCTTTTTTATTTCCTTAATTCGTTTATCAAATAGGTCCCTTAGTTTATAAGCTCGCAGGTTACGTTAAAGTAATGTTGTATACTTATAAGGATCATTTTCAACAGATAAACAATATAACAAACCACAATTGTAAACCAATGACTTTAAGAGTGAGTGTGCAAGGGTCAGCTCTTAGTTTAGTAGTTCACTTTTGTGGAAGCTTTAGCAATTTCACATAGTCTATTTAGAATGTTAAGACGCTAGCTAAAAGCTTGTTCTAGTCATGGTTTCATTCTTTTTGACTTTGCTAATCATTAGCCATAAGTTCACATAGCACATTATGTATCAGCTTGTAAATTAAATTGTAAACAATCAAGACATGAAAATAATACTTCATTGCTAATTTATTACAACCATGAGGTCATTGGGAGTTCAAGCTCGCTTGGACTCTCAGCTCTAGCTATAGTTTTTTGTTTGATATGACCTAATACTTAAATAAAACACAAAATGCTTTCTTCATTGATAATACCTCTTCAAGTGCTCAGCATTCCAAAGGTGCATGAGGTCGATCCCTTTTATATTCTCGAGCTTGTAAGCTCTGTTGAATAAGACTCTTCTAATTCTGTAAGGTCCTTCCCATTTCCCAAGGTCTCTGAGGGCACTTCTCTTGGTAAGAGGAACAATTTACGGATGACAAGGTTATCTACCTCGAACCTACGCATTCTGACCTTGGCGTTGTAGAAGTAGGCAAACTTTTAGGGCTTCACATTATCTCTTCAAAGTGTGCTTGATTATTTTATTAAATGCCTTGACCTACCTACTAGCTTGTGGATGATGAAGGGTAGAGTAGAGACTTTTAATTCAACTCTTTTCACGAAAAGTCCTGAACCTAGAGTTGTCAAATTGTTTATCATTATCTATGACTATGGTATAAGGCACTCCAAATTTGTAGATGATTGAGTGCCGGTTAAAGCTTGTTGTTTTCTGCTCGGTTATGGTCGCCAAAGCCTTAGCTTTCTACCCACTTAGTAAAATAATCCACAGCTACAATTACGTATGGAGTCCTCCTTTTCCTTTTGGAAAGGGACCATTAAGGTCAACTTCCCATGTGGCAAAGGGCCATGGCCCTATCACCGAGGTCAGCTCTTCTAGAGGACTTTGAATAAGTAGGGCAAAACTTTGGTACTTGTCACAAGCTTTTGCAAAATCAATGGTTTCTTTCTTGATTCTTGGCCAAAAGTACCCCTGCCTTAGGATCTTGTGAGCAAGAGATTGCCCACTTGAGTGATTCTTGGTTACCATTTCTGGCAACCTCTTTTAGAGGGGAAGCTCTTCCGGCAGCCCCATTTCCCGCAGCCAAAAGGCATTTTTCCTTTTTTTAAAAAAATTAAAATATTTATATTTTTGTATTTTACCAAAAATGCCCCCAACTTAAAGGAGGAAATTGACGACTTCCGTTGCCAAGGACTTGGACAGGGAATTCTTAAAAAGTTGAGGACTCACATAAGGAGAAATAAAGGTTGAGAACGTGATCTATTAATACTTTAAAGATTAGGGACATTAGGTGTAAATTAACCCTATTATAAATCATATCAGATCAATTATTTTGTTGCATGTTTATGTGTGCTTTATGTGATATAAATCAATCGATGCCCTCAGTCTACCAAGTATTCTTTAAATACTCACATTCTTTTTAAAATTGTCTTTCAAGTTTCGGAGCAAGTGGAGAGGTGACAAGGGGTGATAATGAGAATAATATTTATCTTAAATTCGGACGAAATTATTACTATTATTATTATTATTATTATTATTATTATTATTTTGAAACTTATTCAAGAGTATTAAGCTAGATATCTATTATTCGAGCCGCGTGATATTTTAGTTGAAATAAAATAAAGTTTTCCGCTAAATGAAATTATAAATTATTTTCCATATTATTTATTAATAGTTAGTAATGATTAACGCTTTGAAATTCGGGGCATTATAGAACTTACCTATTTTAGTGAGACGGAGGGAGTATTATTATTATGACTACTACTACCTCCGTTCGACAAAATGGTCCAATTTTCTTTTTCCATTCGTCCCAAAATATAGTCTACCTTCCTATTAAAAAAGTAGTTGGAATATTAATTTTCTTTTATATCAATATTTCATATGAACCATGATTGGAGACAACGAGGCTTTGAAAGGCGTAATTACTGCGAAGGCCAACGAGGCTGAGGAAAAGGAGTGAAACATATCGAGTTTGGATTGTTTGGGGTGAATTATGGAGCTTAAAACAGAATTATAAGTGTAAGGCCAAAATATGAGAGGAAGATTATGATATGTCATTGGAAAACTTATTGATTAAGGAATCTAACGTATTTTTTGGATCTCAATTCCGAGCTTCCTACCAAAAGTTATACGCGTCGGAATACGGGCTGCCAGAACTCCATGCAAGCGCATACAGCTGCATGCTACCAAATACAGAGAACAGAGGCTACTTGTGGGTGCATAGAATTGCATTATGCAGCTTTGTACATGAATCAGAGTGGGGCAGTCTATCCGCATGGACCTATATGCACGTTTGTTTGTTTCCTTTACGATTTGAACTCTATTTTTGATAGTTTCTTTTTAGCATGATTCTAGGGCACGACTTGGGGACTTTTTCTATAAAAATAGGCATAAAATTAAGAATTTTTAGAGGAGAAAAATGGGAGAAAAACGACAAAACATCAGCCAAAAGTTCAGGAGAATTTGAAGATTGAAGACGACTTCTTGGTGCAAGATTCCTCAGTTTTCTTTCGAGATTTCTTCTTTATATATGGTGATGGATTTAATTCTTTCATATTTTGTAAGAGTAATGATAAACTTTCATATTAGTTCACAAATTGGTTCACCTGTTGTGTATTAACAAAAAAAGTAAAATGTCAATTAAAACATTTAAATAATTTGAGCTTTAGATATTTTAGGGTAAAATTGTAAACCGGTGAACTAATTGGTAAACCAATGGAGAAGTGTAGCATTACTCATTTTGTAATTAGCACAATGCAAGGCTAAGTTTTTCTTCTTGGAACTAGACATAGCTTCTTTGTGAACCCTAGTTCCTAAAATTTGATGCTATATATTCTTAGATCATTGTTTCCTTTGATCGTTGTATTGAATTGTTTCCATTTATTTGGCGTTTGGATTTATGAATGTTTATTGATTTATGTTGAACTCGAGAGAAAAATACATGAATTAGAACAGACGATAAACGATATTAACTTAGACAAGACTAAGAGATTAGCTTGTGGTTATAAGTGCAATCACTGTAAGTTGAACCTTGAAGAAGCTTACATGAATTTCTTGTCTTTTAATGCATTTTAAGCGAGAATGATGTTGGATTCACCGAACAAAATCAATTAATATATAGGGAACGGGGAAAAACCTATTTTTAGCCCCATCTTTTACCTTTTTCCCCCTCACTCTATATAGCATACAACAAAACGTCGTTTCCTTTTTTAATTACTGTTAGAAAACAATTACTAGTATTTCTTTTTTTATTATTTTTTAGTTTTTAAGATTATTTTTGCTTTTGTTGAAAGTGTAAGGCTTTTTCAAAAAAAAAAAAAAAACAGAGAGAGAGAGAGAGAGAAGAGAGTAAGGGGGGGTATAAATGTGATTTTAGGGGAATGGGGAATTTATTTGTGAATTTCTGAAATGTCGGGCACTCAAGATGTTGAAAAAAAACTGGGATTGCAATTGATATAATGTACAAATGTTGGGACCGTATGTGAGATCTTACTAATATGCTTTGGATAAAAATAATTTTCCAAATTCTATTTGATAATTCTTAAGAAAATATCAAAAATAACAAAAATTTAGAGCGCTATAACCATGTGTATCGTAGGGTTATTCACAAGTATGTTTTAAGATCTAGATAATAAGTATAGATAATTTTCAGTGTTAATATATTATGTTATTTATTTAAATTGAAAATTTTTAGCTTAACTGGCATCCATTTTATTTGTAAGTTTAAAGGTAGGGATGGTAACGGGGTAGGTCGGGGTTGGGTTTGGCTTCCCCGCACCCCACCCCGTTATACTTTTCGCCGCCCCGATCCTCATTTGGTTCAGGGCAGGTCAGTATCGGGGCAGGGACGGGTCGGATCGGGGATGGGAAAATCCCCGTTCCTCACCCCGATCTTTCTTCTTCTTCTTTTCTCTCTCTTTTTTTTTTTTAAAGCAGCCCTGTGAAATAGTTTAACATTCATTCCCTATAACAATTAGTAAACAAATATTCTAACATTCAAAATACGAAATATTCATGCAATTAGCTTAAACCAAATTAACATTCAAATGTTAAAATATTCAATCACACAAGTTTGAATTACAAACAAATTAAAGTTCAAAGTTTAAACATAACATTTCAAATTCAAACCTTACCAACAACAAACATTTGAAGTTAAACCTTAAAAGAACAACATTAAACTCCACCTTACCAAGGTTCCAACAAAGCAAATATATTCATGAAAGACACTCAATCATTCATGAAATTTCATTCCAAAATGTTCCTTCATTCTTCTTCATTTTCAACATTTGTGCAATACCCAATAATCACTAATTCCTATACAATAATGCATTTAAAATAAAATATAATAATTACAAACATATATTTAAATTTTTTTACAGTGAATAACACACAGTGAAAACATACTTGAACATTTGCCATCAACACATAAACTTTCTGCATGTATATATTAATTACTATAATAACTTACAAGAAACACACTCTTTTTAAGTAATTTCAATTAGCCATCAACACATATGTCCTAAATATACCATCATTAAGATTTTCAATTTTTTTGGCTGGTTTCCCACAAACCCGTACTAAAAAGTTATTATCTTTGATGGCTGAAGTCTACAAAATTCCTCTTGCTAATGCAACATTCTATTTGCTTGGAAAGTTGCATAGAGACAAACTTGTGTGACTTCTATTTGAAATTTTCAAGGACTTTTTGTGAGCAACATAGACAATTCAGGTACCCAACTTGTTTTTAACCTATTTTATTGAACAAAAAGTTAAGTCATGTCATTTTTCACCCTACACATTTTGACACAAGTCAAAGCTTGGATTCATATGGTCTTGAGTTCTAGTAGACCATTTATCTATTTTATCTCCCAATTTTCATTTTTAAAAAGAACTAACAAGTAATTAAGAAACAAACTATAATCAAGATTAAAAGAAAAATTACAAGTTTTAAGACCTTACCTGTCGTCATTGGTGAGGAGGGAAGGAGCGATGGCCGGAGTTCGGCGTGGTCGATGGAAAAGACAGTAGGGGGCGACCGTGGCTATTTACTGTGACTAGGGAGAGGAGAGAGAGCGAGTGAGATTAGGGTTTGTGTCCAATTTCTGAAGAATGAAATGAATATCGAGAATTCAAAATCTGATTGGTGTTCAATTATTTTTTTGTGATTCAGCTTCAGTTTTAAGTTATTAGGCCATCTCCAATCATTGTACTCTATTTTACAGCACCAATACTCTAAAATACAATACAACAATCTCTATTTTAAAAAACCTCTCCAACTCACATACTCTATATAATCATTTTTTCTATTTTTCTTTAAAATCCAACTAGTATCATATTATAAAAAAATAAATATTACACATGATATTAATAACCTAACACAATTAAAGAAATATTTTATACGACTTGAATGCAAGTAATACATTCATTTAGACACTAGATCACAAGATGAACTCAAAAATAAAAGTTACACAATATGTAGCTTGTGTGTTATTTATTTTTCAATGTGTAGTTTGTATGTTGTTTATCCGGTGCATAGTTTGTGTATTGTTTATTTTTTGATATTGTTGTGTGTTACAATGTTATAGGTTACTTCTATTGTACTAGTAATGTTTTATCTAATATATCTTCTTTGTGTTTATGATCTCACAAATTAATTTCTTTCATTTTATAAATAATAATACGTTGACAAGAACTGGATTAGGCAAAATAATTTAAACTACATAAATAATAATTATTTCAAAATGATACTAAATTAAAACAATGAAACCAACACAAAACACTAAACAAAAAATATTGATGTGAAAATGAAAAAAAAAGAAAGAAAAAACAAGAAAGGAAATAGCTAAATATAATAAGCAAAAACTTAAAAAAGGGAAATGGCATTTCAGTAATTAAAGGGAAATGCCATTTCCCACCTTTATATCTATGGCACACCACTGTAGAAGTCTCCAAAATACCGTACGCTTTTGGCGTACAGTTGGAGGAAAATCTGTGCTCCAAAATGGAGTTCTACTCCATTTTGGAGCACGGTTAGAGATGCCCTTAGAGCTATAATGCAAATGCATTATTTAAAAAATTTTTGGAGCAAGTGGTGAAAGTTTGGAGTGCGTGTGGAGAGGTTGAGGGTTTGACTCCTAGTAAATGTTATGCATTAAATAACTTAAAAATCGCGTTTCGGGTCACAGCAGGGCAGGTTGGGTTAGGGCAACCGAAACCCGACCCACCCCGTTAGTGATCACTACAAGAAGTTACACATAGAACAACGACCCCTATAGAGGTGATCTCAATAAATCGCCCTTGTATAAGCTAGATCACCAAAATTTCACATAGGGGCCCACCTGAAAACTCAAAATGAAAATTTTGAGCCCATTTTTTTCTTTGATTTCGTCAAACCCTACCCCTCCCCCCTCCAAAAAAATCAATCAATCAATCTCTCTCTCTCTCCCCTCTCCAAATAGTCGCCTCCCTCCTTGGGATCTGTAACAGCCACCAGTGATAGAGCCACCCTAAGCCGACCCCGCCAACCTGTCGCCCCCCGCAGGAAGCTGGCCAATTTTCTTTCCAGAAAACCTCCTACAACTATCTCTTTCGACACTGTTTCACTGCAATCCACCACTGCACCTCTCACGGAGAAGCCTAAAATCGAGTTAAAGAGTATAGCAAAGTCTCATTTGAATCTCACCTAATCCTTGAAAATCCGTCACTTATTTCATAGATCTCTAACAAAAGGGTATGTATTTTATATTTGAACTGAAATTTTAAAGCATATTATTGCTGAAAATTTCATAATTTCTATTGGTTTGTACAAAATGATCAATAAATTTCTGGGTTAGAAATTCAAGCCCGCAGATCTATGGGTTTGAGAGGAACTGCACTGCTGGTTCGAATAGCACAAAACTGTTGGTAGGTTTGAACCAGTGGTTTTATGTCTTACAGGCTACACGAATTTACTTGTTTTTTTTTATGCCTGTTTTTCGTATATAGGTGATTGATATGGAAAATTAAATATTGAGTACTAGATTATTGAGACACTATTAGTTGTGAGTTTGAGACACTGATAGCTGTTTTTTTATTGATTATTGAGACAACGTTAGCTGTGAATTTGAGCTTGTTGAAGGTTTTATTTTTAGTTGACATGGTTGCTTTAACAGTATATTCTTGCCCCAATTTTGTCATATAGGCAAATAATAGAGATTGATGTCGTAGAAGGTTTTGATTAGAGTTAGACTGACACAACTCTTCAAGAATATCTATTTGTTTTTAGTTTACAATGTTTGTGTTTTACTGGTTTTACTTGTCTTTGATGCCGGTTTGAACCTGCAGTGGTTTGCTCTGGTAGATATTGCGAAGTCCAATTGAAGGCAAGTGGTTGATTGGCACGCAAGTATTTGTACTTCCTTTTTATTGAACCGATATATTTTGGAGATTTTTTGACATTGATTCATCTATACTTTCGTGAAACATTGATAGATACGGATGCACTACCAATGAAAATGAAACTCCATCTACTAACACAAGTTTGGGGTAGGTATTATGTTAAACTTTCGACTGTCTTTTGCTTATTTAGGTGAATATAAGTATTTTACCTTGGATGAATTTGAATATTTTTCAAACAGCTATAATTTTGTTTAGATATTGACTTGATTAAATGATTGTAATTAAGTGATTAAATGATTCTTATTTGAACTTTGTAGACTGGTCTTCACAAAATATTCTCGCTGTTGGGCTAAGCAACTGCGTTTATCTATGGCATGCTTCACGTATCAAGGTGAGATTTTTTTCTTCCAATGTCCTTCAGTGAATTGAAATTATAGCATTCAAAATATATGCTTATTAACTAATTTTTGTTTCCATTAGCTAACTAAATGTTTAGAATTTCACCTTTGAGCCTAATCTTTGTTTTGCACAGAGTGAGCTAATTTAACCTCATTAAACTGAGAATTCACGAAGTAATTGCAGGGAAAGAAAATGAAAAAAGAAAAATGATTAGGAGCTTTAAGATAACACGAGCATCATTTCTGAACTTCATGCTTCTTTTGGTAAGGTGTAGTTGACTTCAGAATTTATCTCTTGTTGTAAAAGCATGAGAAAAAGGAAAGGCTGGGGGTCTCGAATCTGTCATGTTAAATTAATCCTGCTAAGTCCTAAATACTGGGTAAAATTTGAATTGTAGAGTCACTTATGGATAAGTCATGTTGCTTGCATTATCAAGAGAATGAAGAATTCAAATATCAGTGGGAATCGCTGAAGTTACTTCTCGTGAGTACCAAATACTGTTTTCCCATTTTTGTTACTATCAAATATTGTTTCATTTTGTAGGAAGGTTATCTTACCAAACCTTTGTTCATGCATTTGCAGGTAGTGAAGTTGTGTGACTTGGGACTTGATGACAGTGTATGCTTAGTTGGCTAGGCACAACATGGTAAACATCTTGCTATTGGAACTAGCAATAGAAAACTGCAAGCATGTCATAGAAATCACAAATTTTTTCAAAATTTTTTTTTTAAAATTTTATCTTAATAGTTTATTTACTTATTTATTACTATTATTTTGCTTGATGAGATAAGTAGTAGTTTACTTTACAGACTACCAGTAGAAGATTAACTGATATAAAAAATGTACCGCACCCAAGAATAGCTTAATAGTTGTCGTTCTTCTCTACACCCTATGTTGATGTATGACTAATTCATCATATTATTTGCATCAACTAGGAATGGCACTTGGTTTAGTTGAGCATCCTTTTATACTTACTGATTTTCAATTCTTATTAGTATGTTGAAAAGGAGATTTAAGTGCTAGTTTCATTTCGAGTTAATTTTTTGTAGGCTTGCCAATTTTTTGATATGAACAAGCAAGAAAAAGCCAGTTTTTAATGATGTTTTAGCTAGAATAATTTTATTTCTTGAATAACCAAAATATTTACTTATTTTTCTTTATACTTACTGACCATAAATCATGGTTCATCTGATGTTTTGTTTTGAATTGCAGACATACTTTCATCTACATGGTTATTTTATACTTTCATCTACACGGAAATTTCCCACGGAATCCTCAGGCCGTCGGAAATACTAAAGGAATAATTTCCGATGGTGAAGGTTTCCATTGGAAATTTCCAAAGCTAACATTCGGCCGTCGTAAATTTCTAACAGAAGAGTATTTTCCGTCGGAAATTTCCAACATATTTCTACCCGTCTCAAAGTTTCAACAGCTCCGTTGGAATTTTACGACAGATATGCACGCATCAGTTATAAAATTTCCGTCGCTAAAGGGGTATTTTTACTAGTGATAGATCAAATGCTTCCGTTGTCCGTGAACTAATAATATACAGTGGTAAGAGTCAAATATAATCCAATAAAATTATCCTGTTATAAAAGAGAGAAAATAACGTAGGGATAAATGATTACCTCTTGGAAAATTGTGTGTGTACAATGAGAAGTGGAGACCCCTATTTATATATACAAAGCTAGGGTTTCAGGGGTACAATGGTAACATATCTAGGGTTTGCAGGGGTATGATAGTCATTCACTAAATATTTAACTATTTACAATACTCCTCCTTGAATGACTATCTATACATCTAACTGTCTCGTTAAAAACCTTGGTTTGACAAAAACCCAGTGGGAAAAAAGTACAAACTCAAGGAAAAAAGAGTACAGTTTATAACGAATATTTGGAGTAATAAAATGTTGTCTCATTAAAGCCTTATCAGGAAAACCCAGTGGGACAAAACCTGGTCGAAGGAAAAAGAGTACAGCTACTCCCCCTGATATCAATCATTGAAGATCTCCAAGTCGACGCATTCCAATCTTATAGACCAATTTCTTGAATGTAAAAATTGGTAATGCCCTTGTGAATAAATCAGCTACATTATCACTTGAACAGATTTGTTGAATGTCGTCGTCCCCACTTTTCTGAAGTTCATGTGTGTAGAAAAACTTTGGAGATATGTGCTTTGTCCTGTCCCCTTTGATGAAGCCTCCTTTAAGTTGTACAATACAAGCTGCATTATCTTCATACAGTATCATTGGGCCTTCTTTTGTTGAGACTATTCCATATGATGTTTGAATATGGTGTGTCATGTTCTTAAGCCATACACATTCACAACTTGCTTCATGGATTGTAATAATTTCTGCGTGATTTGAAGATGTTGTCACATTGGTTTGCTTCACAGATCTCCATGATATAGCTGTTCCTCCATAAGTAAAGACATCCTATTTGTGACTTAACTTTATGTGGATCGGAGAGAAAACCTATATCTGCAGAGCCAACTAAAGAAGAGCCTGTGTTTCGTGAATAAAATAATCTCAAGTCTATGATACCTTTAAGGTAACAAAGAATATGTTTAACACCATTCCAATATCTTTGAGTTGGTGCAGAACTATATCTAGCAAAGAGATTTATAGAAAAAGCTATATTTGGTTGAGTGCAATTTGCAAGAATGTCAATGCTCCAATTGCACTAAGATATGGTACTTCAGGACCAAGAATCTTTTCCCCATCTTCAACTGGACGAAAAGGATCTTTATCTTTATCAAGTGATCAGACAACCATTGGAGATGTCAATGGATATGCCTTATCCATATAAAATTTTTTTAAAACTTTTTCTATATATATAGACTGATGGACAAATAACCCTTCTGAAAGATGTTCAATCTGCAAACCAAGACAATATTTGGTTTTCCCCAAATCTTTCATTTCAAATTCAGTTTTTAAATATTCAACAGTTCTATCGAGCTCTTCAGGAGTTCCTATAAGATTTAAATCATCTACATAAACTATCACTATCGCAAATCCAATATCAGTTTTCTTTATAAAAACACATCGGTAAATATCCTCATTTTGATATCCCTCTTTCAACAAATATTCACTCAGATGGCTATACCACATCCCTCCAGATTGTTTTAATCTATAGAGTGATTTTTGTAATTTAATTGAGAACACATTTTTAGGGAATGAATCACTTGCTTCTGTACTTTAAATCTTTCAGAGATTTTCATATAAATTTCACTATCAAGCAAGTCGTAAAGCTAGGCAGTTACTACATCCATAAGTCTCATATCTAACTTTTGTGAGACAGCAAAACCCATCAAATATCTGAATGTTTGGCATCCATCATAGGAGAATATGTCTTCTCATAATCTATTCCAGGTCTCTGTGAAAAACTTTGTGCTACAAGTCGAGCCTTGTATCTCGTAATTTCATTGTTCTCATTTCTTTTTCTCACGAACACCCATTCTGTATCCAACAAGAATCACATCTTTGGGTGTTTGGACTACAGGTCCAAAAGCTTTTCTTTTTTTCCAAGAATTCAACTCCGCATATATGGCTTCTTTCCATTTTGGCCAATCTTTTCTTTGCTGATAGTCTTTAACAGACTATGGTTCAGAATCATCATTCTCATGCATGATATCAAGAGCCACATTATAGGCCAAAATATTATCTATCACAACATTGTTTCTTTCATAAACTTTGTGTGATAATAAATAGTTTATTGAGATCTCTTCATTTTGTGATTCTACAAGAATCAAATCTTCTTCATTTGATTGATCACTCACTTCATACTCCTCTTGAGTTTGTGGTTGATTGTTCTCTTGTACTTTTCTTTTTCTAGGCATAGAATCTTCAGCTCCAAGTGGTCGACTACGTTTCTAACTTACTTTTGATTCACTTACTATTGCAGATTGTTCTACATGAACATCAATTTTTGCTGGAGTATTTTGTGCTAGTACATGTGATTTTGTCACTTTTTTGTATCCACAAACACATCAGGTAATTGATTTGCAACCTTTCGTAAATGAATTATTTTTGCAACTTCTTGCTCACATTGATTGCTTCGGGAATCAAAGTGAGATAAAGTAGATTCATTCCAAGAAATTTTATTTTGTTTTTCAGGATGTAGTTTTGCCTCTCCTAGAGTAGAAAAAGTCATTTCGTCAAAATGACAGTCCGCGAAACGTGCAGTAAATAGGTCACCTGTTAGTGGTTCAAGGTACATAATAATTATTGGTGAATCAAAACCAACATAAATCTCAAGTCTGCTTTGGGGGACCCATTTTAGTGCGTTGTAGGGGTGGAATTGGAACTTGGACAGCACAACTGAAAATTCTTAGGTGAGAAACTTCCGGTTCTCGACCAACTGCCAATTGTAAAGGTGAGTATTTGTGATAAGCAGTTAGCCTTAAACGAATTAATGATGCAGCATATAATACTGCATGACCCCAAACAGAAGTTGGTAATTTCGTTTTCATAAGTAATGGCCTAGCAATCAGTTACAGTCATTTTATAAATGACTCTGCAAGGCCATTTTGAGTTTGCACATGGGAAATCGAATATTCCACAACAATACCAATAGAAATGCAGTACTCATTAAATGCTTGGGATCTGAATTTGGCAACATTGTCAAGACGAATTGTCTTGATTGAATAATCAGGAAATTGAGCTCGCAATTTTATTATTTGAGCGAGTAATCTGGCAAAACCCATATTTCTAGTCGAAAGCAGACATACATGTGACCATCTTGTTCAAGCATCAACTAAAACCATAAAGTATCTAAATGATCCACATGGTGGGGTGTATAGGCCCACATAAATCCCCATGAATTCTTTCCAAAAACTTTGGAAGTTCAACATTAACTTTTGTAGGGGAATGTTTGACTACTAATTTCCCTTATGAGCAAGCGTGACATGGATAGTCATTAGATAAAAGAATCTTTTGGTTCTTTAAAGAATGTCCATGCGTGCTAGTAATGATACGTCGCATCATTACTGCTCCTGGATGTCCAAGTCTATCATGCCAAAGTATAAAACTTTTTGGGTCTTTGAATTTCTGGCTCTCTATATAGTTTGATTCAACTGACTTTATAATTGTGAAATACATCCCAGATGAGAGAGCTTGTAATTTTTCTTTTATCTGCTTCTGGCTAGATAGAAAAGAAGTTATACAAAGATATTCAATATTATTTTCTTGCATTGTCTCAATATGATATCCATTGTAGCGGATATCTTTAAAACTAAGCAAATTTCTTCTGGATTTGCTAGAGTGAAGCGCATCATTAATACATAATCTTGTACTGTTGGGTAAGATTATATTAGCTCTTTTGGAACCTTCAATGATATTTGACGCTTCAGAAATTGTATTAACATTATTAGTGGCTAATGTTAATTCAACAAAATACATTTTCTCTCGAAAAATTATATAGGAAGTGGCACTATAAGCTAAGCAAACATCTTGACAAATCATCTTTACTCTATTTGTATCTAAACAAGAAAAACTTAAATATCAATGAAAATCAAATAAATAGTTTATTTGAAATTCAAATAGCTCAGGGTAACTAAACATTAAAACGATAAAGCAAATAAGTTCATATCCAGTGCAACAGTATTAAACCAGATAAAAATAAGAATAAACTAATCAATATCAGCGATTCATTATCAATTTGAGTTATTACTATTCCAAGAAAAATAATTAAATATTCTTCGTGAATATATTGAAAATATAATATCTAGAATAATATGATTCTTCAAGAATAATTAATATTCAGCGGGAATATTATAATTAATGTAAATTGTGAAACAGAAAATATAATGCAATAATAATAGATGAAGTAAAAATTATGTTTCTTCAGAAACAAATAATAAGATATTCTTCTAGAATTTCAAACATTATAGTTTTTTCAGGAAACCACAACACAAAAATAAATCCTATCTTACTCTTTAGAAGTAAATTATATTTTGTCATAATATAAAGTTGTGATATAAAGTTATGATTTTCTTTGCTAACACAACAAAATATTTTTCCAATATAATCTCTGAGATTAAAATTATAAACTATGTTTCTTCAAGAAACCATAATTATTAGCACATCTCAGGGATTTTGTCAGCAATTGTATTCTCCTAGAATATTTAATCAGATGTAATTGTAGTTCTTCAAGAATTATATGAACTTATACATAATAATTAATATGAGATTAATCAAGTATCATATTAACTATAATATAAATTTTCATTCTTTCCTTCAAGGATAAGAATAATATAATATGTTGGAACTTTTTATATTTGCCCTTCGGGGGAAATAATTAAGATTAACGTGCTTCTTCAGGAGTACTGAACAAATATTTGTAACGCAAATAGTTATATGAGAATAATATCATAATTGCATGAATTTAAATAAACATATTATACAAAATATCTAATGGTTAGATCAATTAATTGTGCAGAAATAAACGTAAATAACAGTTATTAATATAACAGATATAAGATGCATGGTTATTATGTATTTACATAAGACTATTACTGCTTATCAATAGATAACGGTTGCTATATTCATCTGTATTATGTTGGTCGCCAAAATCAAACTAAGAAGAAGATCAATCAAAAGAATCCTTCATGATCTCCCAACTACATAAGAAAAAGAAAGAGTAGTATAATATGTGACTACTGGATTTACATTCATTATGTAATTGGTCGCTATATTATTTCAAAGGGAATCAATCAGAGAAGATTTCATGATCCCTTTATATCATTAATCAAAATATGATTGTAAACATCCCCTTATGTTTGACATGGATAATCAAATTAGTATTTTGATTCCCGATTATATACGTTAAAGAAAACAAAATCATCAACATATAAATTAAACTTCAAAAAATTGTGTTTCAAAACTAATAAGTGGAAATCAAATATAATTGCGGGATAAAATCAAAAAACTGTAAAAAGGAGGTTGCCAACAAAATTATATGTATATAATCCATTGGCTACCAATTGTCATCTCAATGATAAAACGTGGAGACATTCCACGAAGTGTAAAAGGGAAAACAAAAATATATGTATACAATCTAGTAGCTGCTGATTGTCATTGAGGAATCAAAGAAAACGAAATTCATCGCAGAATACGATAGAGGCGAAGAGTAAAAATCATATCGTGCTGACAACGTGTTATAAAAGAGAGAAAATAACGTAGAGATAAATGATTACCTCTTAAAAAATTGTGTGTGTACAATGAGAAGTAGAGACCCCTATTTATAGATACAAAGCTAGGGTTTCAGGGGTACAATGGTAACATATCTAGGGTTTGCGGGGGTAGGATAGTCATTCACTAAATATTTAATTATTTACAACATATCCATTATTATTATTATTATTATTATTATTATTATTATTATTATTATTATTATTATTATTATTATTATTATTATTATTATTATTATTATAATACATGTTGTAACATTTACAAAAAATATGTTAAAAGCTTGTTCACTTAATTTTAAATTTTAAAATTAAGTTGGTGGTAGATGTACAGTGGAGTGTACACATTATTTTTTCTAACGTTGACAAGGGGCTTATCAATGGTGAAGTTAAGATCTTCATCTTAATTGTCGCAGTCATTTTGGCATGAGTTAATACGTTTTTGGAAGTATTACGTATTCCTCTTATACATTAAGAGGAATAAAGTATTGCATATTCCTCTTATACATTAAGTAGTGCATATTCCCGTTCACGTGTGTGTTGCACGGGATGCTTTGATCAAATAAAATAAATGGCATATATTGTGTAAAAATTGTTAAACATCCATTATGTGTTTTAGCAAAAAAATGATATACAAATGTATTAAAGAATAATCCAACATGGTCATTTAGGAAAGTTAACCTTAGAATTCACCCTCTTTGGTGTTACAAGTTTTAAAGTGAACAGGATAGTGGACAACAATTATTATTCCAGAAGCTATTACCTTTTGAAAGCACATGGCAACCCTTAGGCTAACCTGCGTTCAGCAAGCGAAATTGAGTTAATTATGTCAAACATTACATAATAGAATTTCACATATGACTATAAATTGTTGAATACCTCCTTGTAAACAACATTCAACATAGACTTGCTAAGATCACCGTTGTCGTTACATATCATAAACTTCAACCCATCATGATTCGTGATCCTCAAAACTACTACATACAGTTTGCCCATGGGTGAACATAGGCCTCCGAAGAAAAAAAACTAACATTCTCGAGAGATTGACCTTGACTCTTGTTAATAGTCATCGTATAACAGACCATTAACGGGAACTGTCTATGCCAAAAGGTGAATGGAAGTCTAATATCTAATAAGGAGAGGGTTAACCGAGGGAAATTAACAATTAATCTTTTAATAATTCATTCATAAACCGCGGGTTCATTTAACAAATATTAAAGAATTAAATTTGGTTATAAGGGTGTAAAAAAAACCATAGATTGTGTGTGTGTATATATATATATAATGAGTTATATAGAAGTTGATTGAACTCTAAAAAAGCTGATAGTTTAAATGATTAAGGTACTCAAATATTCATTTGACACAGGTGAAATGTTTTTAAGCTAATATAGAAATCAAACTAACAATATAATTAATATTGTCACGTATTGACACATATATAAAATCTGTGCCATGTAAAGTTTACCACGAAAGAACAATGGACAAAATAAAATTAGACAATTTAATATTCATTAGGATGAATGCATTTTTTTTTTTGGATAATTGTTAAATTAGATGTTAAAAAATTCTCTTATTCCAAAACACGGTGACTCTAAATCAATCAAGTGGGCAATAACTCCGATAAATAAACAATCAAGTGGGCAATAACTCCAATAAATAAACACTCCAAGGACAGATCAAATGTAGTAATTAGCAAATACACAACCATTTGTACATTAGTCCAACATGAGAAGTTGAAAAAAAATACACAAAACAACGTTCACCCAAAGTTATAATGTGTCCATAAACTATAATTTGGACGACTGTAGAAATTAACGAAAGAGTTTGGACACCACCTGAAAAAAATTACTCAAGGACTAAGGACAAATGTCGACTCCAAATGAAGTTCCGTGGCTAGTGAAATGCCCAAGACTGGTAAAGATCGAATGACTATAATATCATGTGCAATGCCGTCAGAAATAATTTTAATAGCTTGAAGAAACAAATTAAATATCTGGCTGAATTTTTTGGCTTCAGAAAAAAACTAAAATTTTGTCAGCAGTGAGGTGATGAGTTGATGATGAAATAGGTTAAAATTTAATATGAGGTATGAAATGAAAAAGTTGGCTCAAAAGGACAAAATGGTATTTCCCTTGTTTTGAGCTTTTCAGTTTAAAATTTTGAAAATGCTTAAAATAAGGGAAATGAAATCCTTCTTTTACTTAATATTTACTCTTAAAGATAAGACTCAAAATGAATTCAAAAAATATAAACAGAACAAGTCCTAAGTAAGGTTAGTTGCATCATTTATGGTTTGATATGATTAAGCCAGGAGCAATAGTTAGAGCTAATGAAGAAAAAATACCATGAATTGTATTAGTTAGCAAATTATCATTACAATTATCATTAAAGAATTGGATGAAAATCGGAAATCTATTTCAATAAGGTTGATTATTTGATTTAACATTCAAATTCCATAGCAATTGAAAGTTACCTTTGATAGAGGGATATGTATATAGAAACCTAAAGATTTTGAATTCATGATTTATGATTATCTTTTCATATCTTAAATTATCTATATATAATTCTTGAAAATAATAAAAAGATAAAAAAATAAATCAAGGGCTAAGATTAAGAGGTAAATCAATGGCCAAGATGCAAATATTGGATTTAAAAAGTGATTTTGGGTGGGAAAACAGAAAAAGGAAATTGTATCGCTCTTAAGTATATATATAGATATAGATTTATAGTTAAAGTGATTAGGAAAGTTCTCAATATTGTTTCAATTTACATGAAGTAGCTTGGTCAAATTCATTGTTCCATTGAAGCATGAGATTACAGTAATTTTTCGTCAAGAATCAATTTGATATGATGTCTATCTCTATGTACGGACAAGTAGGTGAAGGTGATATATTGTTCTTCTTGGATCATTACTTATCTTATCATCCATGTCCATTAGCTTAATTACACTGAATTAATTGTAATGTTCTCTTTGCACGCAGAATGGGTAAGATAACAGGACGTTCTCCCCGTCGTTGAAACACTTTTTGACGAACAATGGAGTTCTTTCAAAAATCACTAATGACAAGTTTATTAGAATCATGATTTTGAATCAAACGAGCTAGGCAGCTACGGAATATTTTAATAGTACATTGTAATATTTTACTATAGAAGATAAGATGGTAATTACAAGAAAAATAAAACACAATTGGACCTCCTAATAATTTTAACAAACTATATGTATAGAACAACTAATTTATAATAATGTAGCTAAACAACCTATGATGGAATTGACTTTTCCAAAAGTAAAAGAAAACATGTATGTTTTAATATATATATATATATATGTATATATATAAACAAAGAATAAAAAGAAGAGATATTTTTCCCACTTCTATTCTTTTCCGAAACTGAAACCAAAAAACAAATCGAAAACCATTGACTTATAGTAGAACTTAGTTTTGAGCCTATTATTTCAAAATCTACTACAGCTTTTTAATGGTTTAGTTTCAATATATATTTTTTTGCATTAAAATTTGTTTTCATTTTTTTATTTAGCAAAGTGTAAATTTATTAAATACAAAAACCAAACAAAAAACTTTAAGAAATCGAAACTAAACAAAACCTAAACTCTTCGGTTTTGAAACTAATAAGATTGAACTGAAACCGAAAATGAATTTTTCGGTTTTGTTTCGGTCCTTCCATTAATCAAAACTGAAAACTGAACGCCCAAGCCTAGTGGATAGGAACATACTCAAAATCGAAATGGTGGTATACTTCTTAACTGTTTCTACCAACTTAAAGCCCCAGCTTGAATTCCATTTAGATACAAAAATAACCCGTTGGTATCGCCATTAGTAATACTTTGTGTATCTTGGTCTTTCAAACCATCGACCCCTTTTGTTTTGGTTAACCTTCCATTATAGGTAATGTGTTTATGTTACTACATTTGCCCCACAAAGATAGTCTAATTTTCCTTTTTCATCCATCACAAAATAGTCCACTTTCTTTTTAAAGATACTGTTTAAATATTAGTTTTCTTATATGATCCTATTTAATATGTATTGTTATGGACAAACTAGAATTTTTAATGTGGAATAATAAATGAAATGGTAGAGTTGGGAATGATCTTAAGTTTGCTTTTATAATACCATTAAAAGTACATTTCTTAATGTTTGTGAAAATAAAAAATTGGAATATCTTTTATGAGAGACATATAGTAATAGATAGTAGAAAGTACATCAAGTTGATCTTTTGAACCTGCTTCAAGCCATGATGACTGACCTCCCCATCTCAGGGTAAACAATGTCGACTGTTTATATTTACTTCCATCTCATAGTTGTACATAGGAAATCGGATTCTTCATTTTTATAATTGTATCAATTTATACATAGAATAATTTTCATAATTGTATCAACGTTAAAACTTTTATATGATTTTAGGCCATATATGATATAGGGTCTAATGTTTAGGTTTCGTCCAATGATCAATTCCATAGGATCCTATCCACTCTTCACCAAGGCTGGTCCTGAGATTTTTGACCCAAGTTGAAAGCTTAAAAATAGGCCCCCCTTAAATGATAGTATTTATTCATTTTTTTTCATATATAAAACAACAAACAATATTTTGAAACATTTACAAACCGTTTGGTATCGTTTATAATTGAATCGATTTATAATATATTTTAAAATTTGAACTTTTGGGACATTTATCTTAATTTGATTGGTTAAATTTTGTTGGAAAGTGAAAGATTGTTACTTGATGTGATAGGTGTGTGAGGTGTCAATAGGAGAAGATCAGAAGTGTCTCAAAAATTTAAACTTCAAAATGTATTATAAATGAATTGATTTATAATAGATACCAAACGAATAGTTATATTATTACGTCAAATAATAAAATAAAATATGCTTAATATTTACCTTAATTATGTATAAAATATATCTTTAGGAAAAGAATTATTCTTTTATTAATGATATTAATTTTTATTGACATAAATATCATATAACCCTTCAAACACTAGTAATTCTAGGGAGAAATGAAAATGTGGCAATTTCATTAGATAATGAAAAAAGTGTCCATGTGATAACCATCCAATAAATTTGTTGGCAAGGTCATGCTGCTTGTTAATGTCATTTTTTGATATCTCTCTAAAATTACTCATAGTAATGGTACATAAGTAAATTAAATTATGAAATTAAAAATTGGTAGCATGAAAAATACAAACTCAATGCATAAAATCGAATATTTGTTAAGAAAAAAAATATATAGAAAGTTCAAATTTATTTTACCTAGAAAAATAACTATATAGTAATTGCTAAGACTCAACAACATATTTAATGGGAGAGAACTCAAGGTATCCGACCGCTTGCACTACACAATAGAATTGACTTATCCCTACACAAAATTATATATAATATATAAAACGTTTTGCCAATTGTCAGTCCCCAAAAATTGCAAAAATTTTGGATACCTGAACGTATTTTATGAAAGAGTGCCATTGTGTTATTCCATCAAGTTTTATGATGCATTATAAATTTGGAACATCTTGAAAAGGCATAAACATCGGTATAATGTGAACCATGCTGAAAAACTAACCACATCGGTATAATGTTGAAAGCTAAATAAAACTGATGCAGATAGAAAAAAATTTGCTTCTCCACTATATCTGCCCTATTTATGAGTGTTTTATGACAAAGATGGGCTTAGTAAAAATCCTGCACATCTACAACTCATGCTAAAAACCAACCAACTAGATAGGAAGATATTTGTTACAAAGCAATCAAGACCACGACAACGACAATATACAACCATAGTCTTCATTCTCATATTACATAACTAAACTCAAAAGATATATAGTAGCACACTGTTCTTATTGGTGTCCAATATGTGACAACATAAGCACCTACTTCTTAAACAACATTGTATCTCAACACGGTCACAGCATAGTCCAATATGAGGAAAAAACATCCGTCCATGGGACATATTACACAAACAAAAAGCAAATGTAGATATCAACAGACCCTCCCCCAGCATAGTAGAATTATGAAACCGATTGCGGGCTATTTAGGCCAAACCCAATAGCTACCATCATGATAACTGGGCAATAGATAAGTTGAAAGAAACAAGCGATCCAAAGCAAAAAGAGATAGAATTTAACGTGTGCTCTTCCGATCTACCATGGCGTAGATGTACCATTCTTGATTGAGATGTGAGTTCCATGTGTCAATAATCCTACTCAACTTGTATTTAAGCTGTCATCTTACATTTATTTCATAAGCTGTCATCTTACATTTATTTCATGTCCACCGTTAAGCTTGAAATTGGAGATCGGAAGAAAAAAATGTGGTATGCACATCAGATAAGGTTGCATACTGTAGACAAACTGTTTAGAAAACTGATTTGAAAGCCTACAACTACACTAATTAGAAGAAAAATTGACAGTTCTCTTTGGTGTTTCCTTTCCTGTATGAATTCTAAATAAGTTAAGCAATTTTCAATGAAAACTCAACCAAACAAACTCTTCTCTGTCATCGGTTTAACCTTCCATATTCATTTGGTCATTTCAAAAACTTTTTGTCTATTTATACAATGTGTATTACCTTCACCCTTAAGGTTAGTTATCTCATTTGAGCTGCTTCTTGTGGATCTTAAAATCATCTTTCCTCTTTAATTCAACCCAGTGCCTTCTACTAAAAGTTACTAAAAGTTCTATAGAATTTAGCAAGTTTGGTTCACCAAATATGATAAAAGCTGTGCCTGGAAAATTATCTAGAGTCTCATTCCACTGGTTTCTTTATTTGTTACCAATACAACACCACAAGTAGGACAAATGCGAAAAATATAATCATTAGAAAGTTAAAACATTTGTGAAGAATGTAGAAATTAAAATCTATATAAACAGACAAATGATCTAAATCTATATAAGACTTTCATATGGGAATTTCTATATAAGACTTTCATATGGGAATTACTCATTGCTACAGTTTGTCGACAGAGTTGTCGAATTATTTTAGATTCGTGCCTTCCTCTCCTCCTTTCCCTTCCTAGTTGTTTTCTTCTTCTTTCTCCCTTTTTTTTGTCCTTCTTACGACAAGTTCTCTGTTTTTCTTTCCTTTTCCTCCCTATTTTTTCCATGTTCTCTTCTCCTATACACTCTTTTTTCCTTATGAAGTTCAAATGACTTATGTGTGAAACAGGTGAATTGAAATGAAACTTATCTAAAATGCATTGATCCCAGTAATTCCTTGGATGAATTGCACCACTTGACTCTCTTTTACTTTTCCTTTTCTGATTATTTAATTTTCTACTGTCTTTTTCTTTTTCTTTTTATTAGCCATATAATAATATATGTTTATATACACTTGCATTAGTTAATTACTAAAATTGCAGTCAACATTATTATTAACAAAATAATACTCACTTATATTCTAATTAATTATTTTGCTCTATTGGTCAATGTCGATGGAAATAAACAAGTCATTTGTAATGTAATGTGAGCAAATTGTAGGAAGACACAAAAGAGAGATGAATTTAACTAAACATACCAGCTTCTCCTTCACTTGCACGTGATGTGAAGTATTCATCGCTGCCTAGATAATCGTTTTGTGCGTGTTCCTCCACATTGAGTGCATCATTGGTAGCTACACTAGACACCCTTATTTCTTCTCTATCCACTTCTTTAGGCCCCAACATCAGCACGGGATAAATTTTGGCAATCAAGATCCAACGCAAGTCGGATAGGATACTAATTGGACATAGGTTGGTCTTATTGAAATGCAAGTTCCACCCACACATTACACTCTTCATTCTCCAAGATGATTCCTGGTACATTTGTGACACTCCTTGCTTTCGTTCTCATGACCGCCCACCGATCAAGTCTATCTCTAGCCTTTGCTGGAAATCATATGTAATATACCTACTAGGCTTGTTGAACAAGTATAAAAACATCAGTGGTAATGAGTTTCTTCTTATGATTAAGCTCAACCAGGCCCAATCGTCGATGCAGCCTCACTCTGCCATCAAACCAATCGCACTTGAATGGCATAACCTTTGTTTCCATTATCTCCTAAATATTCAAGTCTCTAATATTTCAGTTAAGATACCGTAATAATCATGCTCACTGCCATCGGAGCAACTTCCCACTACACAAACACCATTGTTCATTGTAGCTTTACTACACCCATATTCAACAGTGTAAAACTTAAAACCATTGACAAAGTATCCATTGTAAGATTTGATAAGACGTGAATGACCCATAGCCAAATCTCGTATGTGGGTGATCTCTCATGTTCACTATCATCCAATGCCTAAACATAAGAAATCATTTCCATTAGGACTCATTTTCTCTATGTATCCTACTGAGCAACTGAAATGAAATTGAAATTATTCACTTTCGTAATCCTTCAGCCACTTCAGAAAGTCATGCTCACGAAGGCTTTCAATTTGTGCTTTAGACATTTCAGGATAAACCATTCTTAGTACATTATTGAATTGCCTACATATCAATCACATTTTGTAATGCCCCAATTTCTTGAAGTTTGGAGCGCTACTAAAAGTCATATTTTCATTTTTTTAATTGAACGAGTAATTTTTTTTTATAGATAAACTAATAAGGATAGAATATGTGCGGAAACATGATGATCATTTCAATTACATAATGCCCAAAATACATGTATTGTCGACAAAAGTAATTATTTAAAATATAATACCGATAAAGTATTTAGCAAAAAAGGCAATACATAATCATTTAATCAAAATATTTAGTTGAACCTACTCGTTGCCTTGACCACAACTGGTCCCTTAACTTGGAAGGAGGGAAAGTTGTGGTGAGCATAATAATAATATTATACTTAGTGGGGCAACTCAATCAATCTATGTCAAACCAAATATGTGATCATAACCGTAGACTCTACTCTTTAAACTTTAAAATTTTCAAAGTGGTACTATGGGCTATCCCAAGGGCCTACATTTGACCCTAGACCAATTTGCAATCCTTGACAACATACTAGCACTAGTAATTATAATTGCACGGTGGGGAATCCCAAGGGCCTACTTTTGACCCGGGACCACTTGGGCTACTTTTGACCCCAGACCAATTTGTGGTTCCTGGCAAATATTTTCATGCATTCAAGTCACAACCATAATCAACACATAAGAAAATGACAAGATCAATCAACTAGAATTTGCATAATATAAACCCCACCTTAACAGTCTTGAAAAAACTTGGAACTTAAAGAGCCCTCGTCTAAGAAATGAAAGTTTAACGTGATTTAGTATGTCTGAATTGTCATTAGAAAAAGAATCTTAAACTTTCCGGACCTAATTGAATGTTTATGAAAGTTATAGTGTTAAGATTTTAGAGTCTTAAAATGTTTAAAGGTTTAATTGATCAGTTATGAATGTTAGCGTTCACAATTAATTTGATTGGTTTAGGATTTAGGACCTTTATGAGGCAATTAAATTCTTTAAGGGTAAAATTGAATAATTATAATAGTTAGAGGACTTCAATTTTATATGTTTGAATACTTGAGGGTTAATTTAAGTTAAATTAAAAGTTTAGGGACTTATGTGATTAGAATTAAAAGTTTAGATGCCAATTATGCAAAACATGAAAGTTTAGGGGAGGAAATTAATTATTTAAAATATTTGGGGACCAACTTTGATTTAAATTATAAGTTTAGGGTTAACTTAAATGTCTTGGGAATTCTTGAGGGCAAGACTATATTGACCATAATAGTTAGGGCTTATTTATATATTTTTAAAACGTTTAGGGACTATAATGCAAAAACCCAATAGACAATGTTTTAGATCTACTATTTGTTGGTTAAAACACAATGGAAAATAGCCAGAGAACGTGCAGAGGCAAATTTGAACTTGGCTGAGATCTTTAGTGTCAAATTTTCTAACCAAAACTCCAGCAAATTGAAGGGAAAATAGGAGGAGAAGAGAGCTCTGGACGCGCTCTTCCCGTAGAGGTAAGTTTTAGAAAATATGGTGGTGGTTTTGGTGAAGACACTCGGTGGTTTCGGGAATATTCCGGCGAATACGGTGAGTTTCAAGCCAAAACACTTACATATTTTTATTCCTCGTAGTGAGAGGAAGCTATAGACACCAAGTTTGCGATGTTTGGTAAAGAAATGAAGATGACGCATTTTTAGGTCTTTCCGTGTTCAACCGAGGCTGCCTTTTTTTTTTTTTTTGAGGAAAAGTGATGATGATAATAATGGTTATAATGTATGATAAAAATTCTAGTGTACAACTTGCTTGAGTTTTCATGGCAATGAGGAAAGAATATAGAAAAGATGAGTTTTTTTACCTTTGTTTTTCTTCTAGGATTTTTGTATTGCTTGATGTGTAGCTTGAAATTCTTTTGCCAGCCTTGAGTTTGATTGTTTGCAAGAAAGAAGAAGGAATGATAATTAGTTGGATACAGAAGAAGAAGAAGAGAAGATGAAAAAAATGGAAAGATTATGGGAGATTTACCATGCTGCTTGCTAATAGCTCACAAGGGAGAGAAAAATAGGTCTTGTTGCTTTATATAGAGGTATTTCAAATTGGAAGAGAAGGGACCAAAGTTTAAGAATTTGAAAGTTTTTGGTTGGAAATACGGACTAATTAGAAGTTGACATTTTTGGTGTATGACTTTGAATGTTCAGGTGGTATTGGTGAAATGAAATAAGTTGGTTCGTCTATTGAAATTAATTCGTTGGAATTTATTTTAATAAGTTTTGAATTATTTAGGTCGAATTTGAACTTATTATTAACTTACGAAATTTCCGTTTTCGTAACATAACTCGATTCGGCTAGACGAGTATATGAAAAGTTTGAAAAGTCAAGGAAGTAGTAGCGACACGAGTTAAAGTAATAAAATTGGCTTTTAATTTTTCTTGGTTGCTACACATTTTTTTTAGGTGCATTCTAAGAAAGCCGAATTTTCTAAATTGTACTTGGAAATAATTACAAGTAGTAATGTATAAAACGAGTTACATCCTTACAATTCAAAAGCACATGCAAATCCTGCTTTAACTTCTTCCTCTATCATGAACCTTCCCTTAATCCCCTTGGTGTCAAAGGGCCTGCCAGGATAGGTAATGACAGATAATTGCCCATTTGAATCAACAAAGCCTCCGTCGTCATTCCTTGGCACACGATTTAGTCTTGTTTTCACATATTCTCGAAATACAATGAGCAAAATTTAGAGGTTTCCACAACTAGGTATGCCTCCACTGTAGACGTCTCAACGTGAGCACGGTTTTTCACCTTCTATTTTAAGTGATGCAAGAACCTAGAACATATATACACAATGTCATTTGCAAATTATTCACTATTACCTGATAATTATTTTTATAAATTTAAAGCACAAGTTACCTTTCTAATAGATACGTCCAGTGGAACTGTACAGGGCCTCCCACCTTTGCTTCATATGGCAGGTGAACAGGAAGATGCTCCATTGAATAAAAAAAAAGCGAGATGGAAATATTTTCTCAAGCTTGCATAAAGTCACAACAATATTGTGCTCCATAGGCTAAGCTCTATGAAAGCTTCCCAAATTGATTTATGTAGCAAGTCTTTGAATGCAATTGGTAGCAATCTTTGCATGAAAATGTGACAATCATGGCTCTTCATGGCATAAAACTCGCAATCTCCTTTAACACAATGAGAAATATTTGATGAATATTTGACGAATACCCATCAACCTTCCTTAATTCTTTAATTTACTGGCACACGTCCTTTTTTTGTGGTTTGGTCAAACAGTAAGAGGCTTTTAGATCGGTAATGCTTTCCACTAGCATCTACATATACACGAAGCTCTGGACGATTGCAATTGAGTTCCAAATCTTTTCTAGCTTTAAAGTTAGTTGTCTTTTGTTTTCCCCCTTTATGTCCATAATTGTATTGAACGCATTGTCAAAAAAATTCGTTTCAATATGCATCACGTCCAAATTATGTCGAATAAGATTTGAATGCCAGTAAGGCAACTCCCACAAAATACTTTTCCTAACCCAATTATGATTGTCACTATAACCTTCAATTTCTTGGCCTTTACTGTTTTGCCACTTGAAACATCTGGAAGGTTGTCAACTATAATTTCCATCTCACCACCAGATAAATATTGTACAAACACATCCTTCTCAGCCCTACCTTTCTAAAACTTGTCCCTTGTTTTTTGTATTGATGGTCACACAATAGGAACCGACGATGACAATCAAATAAGGAAGTTTTACTTATCCATTCTTAAGTCGAACTGATTTACTTTGATCCATACAGTATGGACATGATTTTAGGCTATATGTACTTCGTCCACACAATATGCCGTATCCAGGAAAGTCATTGATAGTCCATGTCAATGTATCTTTCATCTCGAAATTCTGACTAGTAAATTTGTCAAATTTTGTTGCACCATTATTCCATAACATTTTCAATTCATCTAGGAGTGGTCTCAAGTAAACATCCAAATTGTTCCCTGGGCTTTTCAGGCTTGGAATAACTATACTCAAAAGAAGATTATCTTGCTGCATACACAACTAGGATGGAAGATTGTACACTGATAGGATAACTGGCCAACAAAAATATTGCATATTGGACATGCTAAATCTGATTAAAGCCATCTGTACATAACCCCAAGCGTACATTACGTGCCTCAAGAGAAAATTTTGGATACGACCTATGAAAGTGCTTCCATGCCTCACTATGTGCACATGATGTGACATTTTTCCATTAATAAATTGATTCTTATATTCCACAATATGCTTTAGATGAACAACCTTTGGAGCCTAGAGTTAATGGTAGATTATGCAACACCTTGTTTGGCACCCTATGTCCTGTCCGAGATACCTTCTCTTACACACAGGACACTGAATCATTTTCTCGTATTCTTCATGGTACAATATGCAATCATTGACGCATGCATGGATCTTCACAACACTTAAGCTGAAACTACCCAACATTTTCTTTGTTTTATAAAACGTAGGTTCTAGCTTGTTACCTTCTGGCAGAATTTCTTTAATAATGGACATCATATGGTCATAACAAGCAGTGGGCATATTAGACTCAGACTTCAAATTCAAGTGTCATGCGATTGTTGAAAGTCTATTGTGGTTACTACAACCAGGTCAAATAGGTTCGTTTGCCTCTTCTAGTAATTTATTCATTTGCCTCTTCCAGTAATCTGAAGAACTTCGCAGTCTCTTGGTTTGGAACTTGCTTATCAGGAGTATCCTGATCTTAATTGATGAAAATTTCATACATTTCACGGCCCATTGCATCAAATAACCATTGGGGTATTACCATTTTCTAATCTACATTGAGTAGAGGATATGCCGATATTTGGACTAGTTACATTGAATGATTCTCTGTGTGCACACCATCATGCATAATCCTTGATGAGTCCATTACCATATAGGTGAAATCTCACATCATCTTCGCCCAAGTATATCAGGTTCTTACAATAAGAGCACAGGAACTTAATTTTATTATCTCTGGTTGCATTTGGCATGGCAAACTTAAGAAAATCTTCGATGCCTTTTTCAAATTCATTTGAAAAGAAACCATTTGCTGACCGATACAACATCCAACTGCAATGGAAAATTCCTTACGGAGCCCAGGGGCCAATGAGATACTGACATGTGGTGTGTATTAGGTGCGGTGTCAGTGTGTTATTGGAGACTGGGTTGCTGGGTTCCATAGCTGGACTGGGACAATGACACTTTTTAATATTCATTAAAGATACTTAAATGAGGTCGTGAACAAAAATAAAATGCAGAACACACGTTAAGTTGTACGAAGCATTTTTTAAGGTACCAATAGCAGAATTTCCTTCACATAAATGAATTCTTTGGATGGAAAAGGTTCTTTGATCCTTTCCACATGTTGAGATAGACATCTAACATTCACAATTCACAAGCATCTAAAAATTAACATGAAATATCTTATGAGATTTCTAAGAAAAAGAGGAAATAAAATGAAAACAAGATCATAGTAACAACTCTCCTAGACTCCATGTTTCATTCACCCAAGCCACCCAAAACTAGCAACTGCCAAATCTCAAAATCACATAATATTTTCAAAATTTAAAGGTGAATATGAGTTCTAGAAATGTAATATGCACATTTACAATAAGTATACAACTAGATTTTCTCTTCTATCCTTAATGATATGGACAAAAAGTCAAACGAAGTGAAGTAAACTTGCCCACCAATTTTTTTTCTTTTATGAAAATGATGTGGCCTACACACACCAAGGGGGCGTGCCCATTTGTTCTACCACGTTAGAGTTTAATGCCAGATGTATAACGTTTGATCAAAATCAAATAAAATATGGAGCAAGAATTAGAAGAATTTTGGATTTTGGGAAATAGAAAGGAAACGATGAGGGGAAGTTGGTTCATCTCGACTAGCCTTCAAAGATCAATATTCACTTGTTGGAGTCGATTCATTTATTGATTTGTGTCACTATGCCCAAATGGAAAATATGATTTTGTGGCTTTTTTCTTTTAGGGGAGTAGGTGTTGGTTTTAATTAAGGAGTGAATCTTGATTTTAGAAAGTGAGTGTTATTAATAAGTGAATCATTGGTTAATGTGAAACTCTAACTAATCAAATTTACATAAAATTATTTTCTAGTATCTTATTAGCTATAAACAAGACTCGTGTTCAATTCATTGTGAAAAGCTTGATTTTCAATTTTTTTCCCAATTACTCTAGTGATATTGACAACATATGCCGAAGCGTCATATGCTTCTTTCCAAATAATATTTTTCTAAGAATAGAAATGAGAGTGCCCTTCAAAAACTTCCCGAGTTCAAATCCATGTGGTGTCCATCTATGCATGGTACATTGAGAGGAAAAATTTTTAACAAAAGTTTTAGAAAGTTTTTGAAAATTTTAAGTGAAACAATTATGAAGTATTTGCTTCTTTAAGAAATTACCAATAGAAAGGTCCGTTACGAATAGCAACGGTCAATGATCGTTACAAATAACAACCGATTAGAAACAGAGTATTACCATCTGATCTAGTTTCATTGCTGACTCCGTTGGTAACTTCAAATATACATTTAGAAAAATATGAAAAAGGATAATCATTCCTAGGTTGTTGATAATCCATTGGTAATAGTGACAAATTTTTCTGTTACTATTTAGTAACGGATTAGTAATGAAAAAGTAGCAACAAAATGTTTTCATTAATAATTTGCTGGCTATGCACGCATGATTTATTTAAAAATTCTAAAATAATATTCCGTTACCAACACGTTACTATTCTGTTGCTAATAGCAGTAAATTGGTTACTAAAATTTTGTTACTATCGATATCCTCTCTAGTAGTGAAAATAATCGAGAACGGAGTCATATCTCTTTAAATGAATCATTCCTTGGATAGTTACACATCTTGTAATTCAAATACCATGAAATCATATCGATGTACGCTTCTAGCCGTTAGAAAAATAGCCGAAGCTATTTACTTGTCCTTTAAGGAAAGAACAGTGCCATATCTCTTTGAATGAATAAGTTCTTAGATAGTTAAGCGTCCTGTAATTTGAATAGTATGAAATCATATCTAACGCCGGGAATCATTCTATTGTACTCTTCCTGCCATTAGAAAAATAGTCGAGGCTATCTACTCGCCCTTTAAGGAAAGAATGTGGCTATATCTATTTAAAAGAATTATTCTTTGGATAGTTATGCATCTTGTACTTATATAGCTCGAAAATATATCTAAGGCTTTGAATCATTCTGTTTCACCCATCTAAGCACTAAGAAAAACACTTGGGCTATTTACTTGTCGTTTAAGGAAAGTACATGACCATATCTCATTAAACATGTCAGTCCTTGGGTAGTTACGCGTCTTGTAATTAGAATAGCTTAAAATCATATCTCCACCTGTGAATCATTCCTTTGTATGCTCCTAGCCATTGGAAAAATAGCTGAGCCTATCTACTTGTCATTTAAAGAAAGAACGGGCCATATCTCTTTAAAAGGATCATTCCTTAGATAATTATGTATTATATACTTCAAATGGCACGAAAACATATCTAAGGCCATGAATCATTCATCTAACCACTAAGAAAAACACTTGATGTCATTTACTTTTCCTTTGAAGATAGACCAGGGCCATATCCCTTTAAACGAACCATTCCTTAGTTAGTTATACGTCCTGTAATTCGAATATCTTGCAATTATATATAAGCCAGTGAATCATTTCATTGTACGCTTCTAGCCATTAGAAAAATGGCTGATACTGTTTACTTATCCTTTAAGGAAAGAACGTGCCATATTTCTTTAAGTGAATCTTTCATTGGACAATTACGTGTTTTCTTATTCAAATAGCATGAAATCATATCTAAGGCCAGGAATCATTCTGTTGTACTCTTCTTGCCATTAAAAAAATGGCCGAGGCTATTTACTTGCCCTTCAAGGAGAGAACGTGGCCATATGTCCTTAAACATTATTCCTTGGATAGTTACGTATCTTGTACTTCAAATAGCACGAAAAAAATCCAAGGCTAATCATTCTGTTTTACTCATCTAACCACTAAGAAAAACACTTGGAGCCATTTGCTTGTCATTTAAGGAAAGAACGATCCATCTCTTTGAACGAATAGAGATCCTTAGATAGTTACGCATCTTGTCATTCGAATATCATGAAAATCATATCTAAGGCCGGGAATCATTCCACGGTACTTTTCTTGCCATTAGAAAAATAGCTAAGGCTATTTACTTGTCCTATACACATAGAACGGGGCCATATATCATTAAACGAATCATTCCTTTGATTGTTACGAACCTCGTAATTCGAATAACATGAAATCACATCAAAGACCACAAATCATTCCTTGGATAGTTACGCATCTTGTACTTCCTAATAGCATGAAAACATATCTAAGACTGCAAATCATTTCGTTTTACTCATGTAACGACTAAGAAAAACACTTGTCGCTATCTACTTGTGCTTTAAAAATAGAACATGGCCATACATTCCTTGGATAGTTACACATGTTGTAATTCAAATAGCTTGAAATCATATATAAGCCCACAAATCATTCTATTGTACGCTTCTAGCCATTAGAAAAATGGCTGAGGCTATTCACTTGTCATTTAAGGAAAAAACTTGGTCATAAACGAATCATGATAATTACGCGTCTTGTAACTTGAATAGCATGAAATCACATTTAAGGTCATGACTCATTCCGTTGTACGCTTCTAGCCGTTAGAAAAATAGCCGAGGCTATTTACTTATCCTTTAAGGAAAGAACAGTGACATATCTCTTTGAACGAGATCGGAATTTCTTAGATAGTTAAGCGTCCTGTAATTTGAATAGCGTGAAATCATATCTAAGGCCGGGAATCATTCCGTTGTACTCTTTCTGCCATTAGAAAAATAGTCGAGGCTATCTACTCGCCCTTTAAGGAAAGAACGGGGCTATATCTATTTAAAAGAATTATTCTTTGGATAGTTACACATCTTGTACTTCAAATAGCTCAAAAATATATCTAAGGCTCGAATCATTATGTTTCACCCATCTAACCACTAAGAAAAAACACTTGCTCTATTTACTTGTTGATGTAGCAGAAGCGTGAAAATTAATAACAAGCGCAATCTAGTCACGTCAATTACTAAGAACACCGAGACAAACCACCTTCTAGATCCTGTTGATTTGCTCACGAATGCCAAAAACTAAGAATCAAACACTCGTTGATTTGGAATAGTCAAATACCGACAATTTGGAAGTAATTGGAAAACAATCCAATATATTAATCATATTCAATAAAACAATCACCTTTACAATGAGCCCTAATTCTAGTTTAAATACTAAAACTTCTAATAAAACCCTAATAACTAAAATAATGAAATAACCCCTGACCTAACTTAAAGAGCAAGACATAAAAACTAAACAATCAAATAAATACTAAACTATACTATAACCCAGATGATTATATATTATTATCTTCACCATTCTCCCCTCGTTGGAAAAGATTCATCCTCAAATCTTGCTTTGGCGTCATCAGATAGCCATGTGTATAATATTTTTATCCTATTTCTCAACAACCCATTGAAGAGCAATGTAGCATATGGTACACTTCAAGCAATGGAAATCACAAAAACAAATCGGATAGTTAAAATATGTATGGTTGAAAAGTGATAAGAAATACATTTTTTAACCCAATCGATCTTCTTCTAGGGCTCATGTCAATGGGCTTGTCTAACGGACACATCCATAAAGTATTTTCAATATTGCCATCAATGTGTCCAAATGAAATTTGAGGGCTAAAATCAAGTGTACTCGTATGAAATTCGTCCAACGAGAGTACAATTTGCATAGACCCATGGGATGTTGAGATCATGGAAACAATCTTCTCCTTATAAACATCATATATGTTATAATTATCAACTTTGCAAACCTTAAGTTCTTCAACCTCTTTGTCAAAAATAGGCAAACCGTCGTAGGCTTCAATCACACTGCCATCTATTTGCTCATCATTGACAAAGAAGGAAAAATGCGTATTCCCATCTTCAAACTCTTCTACCGTTTGTGACTCTTCAAACTTGGATTCGTTGCTTTGTCCAGATCGGAAGAGCGTCGTGCCATGATCTTTTGATGCAATTGTTTGATGACTACCAATTGTTTTAGCAATTTTATTTGTTGCATAAGCACTTCCTCCATCGTGGTTCACGATCAACAACCAATATCTATCAGGAACCTGGCTGGGCTCTGATCCCAACTAATGTAACAGAAGCGTGAAAATTAATAATAAACCCTATCTAGTCCTATTGATTACTAAGAATACCATGACAGACTACCTTCTAGAGTCTATTGATTCGCTCACGAATGCCATAAATTAGACATCAAACACTTGTTGATTAGAAATACTCAAATACCGATAATTTGGAAGTAATTGGAAAACAATCCAATATATTAATCATGCTAAATAAAACAACCACCTTTACAATGAGCCCTAATTCTAGTTTAAATACTATAACTTCTATTAAAACCCTAATAACTAAAATAACAAAATAACCCCTAACCTAACTTAAAGAGCAAGACATAAAAACTAAACACTTAAATAAATACGGCCAGACGATTATATATTATTATCTTTACCACTTGTCCTTTAAGGAAAGTATGGGACCATATCTCATTAAACGAATCATTCCTTTGGGCAACTACGCATTTTGTAATTTGAATAGCTTAAAATCATATCTAAGCCTGTGAATCATTCCTTTGTACGCTTCTACCATTAGAAAAATAGCTGAGGTTATTTACTTGTTGGCTATCTACTTGTCATTTGAGGAAAAAAACGAGGCCATATCTCTTTAAAAAAATCATTCCTTAGATAGTTATGTATCTTGTACATCTAATAGCACGAAAACATATCTAAGGCTGCAAATCATTCCGTTTTACTCCTCCCCACTAAAACAACACCTGAAGCAATTTATTGTTCTTTAACAATAAATTGGAGCAATATCTCTTTAAACGAATCATTCATTAGATAGTTAGGTGTCTTGTAATTCAAATAGCTTGAAATTATATATAAGTCAGCAAATCATTCCATTGTACAATTCTAACCATTAGAAAAATAGCTAATTCCGATCTGTTTACTTGTCCTTTAAGGAAATAACGGGCCATCAGTATTTAAACGAATCTTTCCTTGGACTGTTACGTCTCTTGTAATTCAAATAGCATGAAATCATATCTAAGGAAAGGAATCATTCTGTTGTACTCTTCTTGCTCTTAAAAAAATGGCTGAGACTACTTACTTGTCCTTCAAGGAAAGAACGGGGCCATATAGTTATGCATCTTGTATTTCGAATAGCACGATAACAAATCCAAGGTGGTGAATCATTCTGTTTTACTTGTCTAACCACTAAGAAAAACACTTGGGGCTATTTACTTGTCATTTAAATAAAGAACAAGCCTATCTCTTTGAATGAATCATTGCTTGGATAGTAACGCTTCCTATCATTCGAATATCTAGAAATCTTATCCAAGGTCAGGAATCATTTCGTGGTACTCTTCTTGCCATTAGAAAAATAGTTGAGGCTATTTAGTTGTCCTATAGAGATAGAACGGGGCCATATCTCTTTAAACGAATCATTCCTTTGACAGTTACGCGTCTTGCAATTTGGATAGCATGAAATCATATTGAAGACTGCGAATCATTCCTTGAATAGTTATACATCTTGTACTTCTAATAGCATGAAAACATATCTAAGACTATGAGTCATTTTGTTTTATTTGTCTAACCACTAAGAAAAACACTTGTGGCTATTTACTTGTCCTTTAAAGATAGAACAGGGTCATACATTCCTTCAGTAGTTACATGTCTTGTAATTCAAATAGCTTGAAATCATATAAGCTTGCACAAATCATTCCATTGTACACTTCTAGCCATTAGAAAAGTAGCTGAGGCTATTCACTTGTCCTTTAAGGAAAAGTGGGGCCATATCTCTTTGTTGGATAGTTACATATGTCGTAATTTGAATAGCATAAAATCGTATCTATAGCCAAAAATCATCCCGCTGTACTCTTCATGCCATTAGAAAAATAGCCTTGGCGATTTACTTGTCCTTCAAAGAAAGAACAGGGCCATACCTCTTTAAATGAATCATTTCTTAGATAGTTACGCATCTTGTACTTTGACTAGCACAAAAACAAATCTAAGGCTGCGAATTCATTATATGCATAGTTACGGGTCTCGTAATTCGAATAGTTTGAAATTGTACACAGGCCCAGATTCATTCCATTGTATGCCATTAGAAAAATAGCCTTGGTGATTTACTTGTCCTTTAAAGAAAGAATAGGGCCATACCTCTTTAAATGAATCATTTCTTCGATAGTTACACATCTTGTACTTTGACTAGCACAAAAACAAATCTAAGGCTGCGAATTCATTCTATGCATAGTTATGGGTCTCGTAATTCGAATAGTTTGAAATCATTCACAGGCCCAGATTCATTCCATTGTATGCTTTTCTAGCTATCAGAAAAATCGCTGATGTGATTTACTTGTACTTTAAGGAAAGAACGAGGCCATTTCTCTTTAAACAAATTGTTCCTTAGATTGCTACGTGCCTTGTAATTTGAATAGCGTGAAATGATATCTGAAGCCGGGAATTATCCCGTTGTACTCTTCTTGCCATTATAAAAATGACTGAGGCTATTTACTTGTTCTTTAAGGAAAGAACGGAGCCATATTTCTTTAAACGAATCATTTATTGGATAGTTACGCTTCCTCTATTTCAATAGCATGAAAACATATCTAAGACCGTGAATCATTCCATTTTACTTCTCTAACCACTAAGAAAAACACTTTGGGGCTATTTACTTGTCCTTTTATGATAGAACGAGGTCATATCTCTCTGAACAAATTATTTTTCGGATAGTTATGCGTCCTTTAATTGGAATAGTTGAAATCATAGCTAAGCCTGTGAATCATTTCTAACCTTCTAGCCATTGGAAAAATAGCCGAGGCTATCTACTCGTCCTTTAAGAAAAGAACGGGGCCATATCTCTTTAAAAGAGTTATTCCTTGGATAATTACGCATATTGTACTATGAATAGCACAAAAACATATTTAAGGCTGTGAATCATTTTGTTTCACCTATCTAACCATTACGAAAAACACTTGGGGCTATTTACTTGTCCTTTAAGGAAAGAACGGCTCACATCTCTTTGAACGAATCATTCCTTAGATAGTTACGTGTCCTATAATTCAAATAGCATAAAATCATACCTGAGGCAGTGTATCATTCCGTTGTACTCTTCTTGCCTTAGAAAAATTGCGGGGGCTATTGACTTGTCCTATAAAGGTAGAACGGGGACATATCTTTTTAATCAAATCATTCCTTGGATAGTTACATGCCCTGTTATTCGAATAGCATAAAATCATATCAGAGGTCGCGAATCATTCCTTGTATGCTTCTAGCCATTAGAAAAATAGCCAAGGTTATCTGCATATCATTTAAGGAAAGAACGAGGCCATATATCTTTAAACGAATCATTCCTTAGATAATTACGCATCTTGTACTTCTAATAGCACAAAAACATATCAAAGGCTGTGAATTATTCCGTTTTACTTTTCTAACAACTAAGAAAAAGACTTTGAGCCAATTACTTGTCCTTTAATGAGAGAACGAGGCCATATCTCTTTAAATAAATCTTTCCCTGGATAATCAAGCGTCTTGTAATTCCATTGCATGCTTCTAGTCATTAGAAAAATTGAATGCTATTTACTTTCCTCTAAGGAAAAAACGAGGTCATATTTCTTTAAACAACTCATTCCTCGGACGGTTACATGTCTTGCAATTCGAATAGCATGAAATCATATAAAAGGCCTCTAATCATGAAAATTGTACGCTTCTATCCATTAGAAAAATAGTCGAGGCCATCTACTTATCTTTTAAGGAAAGAACAAGGTCACATCTCTTTAAACGAATCATTCCTTAGATAGATATGCGTCTTGTACTTCTAATAGCATGAAAATATATCTAAGACCGTGAATGATTTTGTTTTACTTGTCTGACCACTAAGAAAAGCACTTGGGGCTATTTATTTGTCCTTCAAGGAAAGTCTATGGCCGTATCTCATTAAACAAATCATTCTTAGGGTCGTTACGTGTCTTGTAATTGGAATAGCTTAAAATCATATCTAAGCCCATGAATCATTCATTTGTAAGCTTCTAGCCATTGGAAAAATAGCTAAGGCTATTTGGTCGTCCTCTAAGGAAAGAACAGGGTCATATCTCTTTCAAAGAATCATTTATTGGATAGTTACGTATCTTATCTTTCAAATAGGTTGAAAACACACCTAAGGCTATGAATCATTCCGTTTCACCCGTCTAACCACTAAGGAAACACTTGGAGCTATTTACGTGTCCTTTGAGGAAAGCACCGGGCCATATCTCATCAACCAAATCATTCCTAGGGCAGTTACGCATCTTATAATTTGAATAGCCTAAAATGATGTACAAGCCCGTGAATCATTCCTTTGTAAGCTTCTAGCCATTGGAAAAATATCCAAGGCTATCTACTCATCATTTAAGGAAAGACAAGGCCATATCTCTTTAAAAGAATCATTCCTTGGATAGTTACACTTCATGTACTTCAAATAGCTTGAAAACATGTCTAAGGCTGTGAATCATTCTGTTTCACTCGTCTAACCACTAAGAAAAACACTTCAGGCAATTTACTTGTCATTTGAGGAAAGTACGTGGCCATGTCTCTTTAACCAAATCATTACCAGGGTAGTTTCGCGTCTTGAAATTGGAATAGCTTAAAATCATATACAAGCCCACAAATCATTCCTTTGTAAGCTTCTAGCCATTGGACAAATAGCCAAGGCTATCTACTCATCTTTAAGGAAATAACGGGGCCATATCTCCTTTAAAGAATCATTCCCTAGATAGTTACGATCTTCTTATACTTCGAATAGCTTGAAAACATATCTAAGGCTACGAATCATTTTGTTTCATACATCCAACCACTAAGAAAAATACTTGGGGTTATTTACTTGTCCTTTAAGGAAAGTACATGGTCATATCTCATTAAACAAATCATTCCTAGGGTAGCTACGCATCTTGTAATTTGAATAGCTTAAAATTATATCTAAGCCCACAAATCATTCCTTTGAATGCGTCTAGCCATTAGAAAAATGGCCGATGCTATCTCCTTGTCATTTAAGGAAAGAACGAGGTCATATATCTTTGAACGCATCATTCCTTGGATAGTTACACATCTTGCACTTCTAATCGCATGAAAACATATCTAAGGCTGTGAATCATTCTGTATTACTCGTCTTACCACTAAGAAAAACACTTGGGGCTATTTAGTTGTCCTTTAAAGATAGAACGGTGACATATCTCTTTAAACGAATCATTCTTTAGATAGTTACTCGTCTTGTAATTCAAATCACTTGAAATCATATATAAGCCCACGAATCATTCCATTGTACTCTTTCAGCCAGTAGAAAAATAGATGAGACTATTTACTTCTCCTTTACGGAAAGAACGGGGCCATATATATCTTTAAACGAATCATTCCTTGGACAATTGCATGTCTTGTAATGTGGATAGCACGAAATCATATCTAAGGCTGAGAATCATTCTGTTGTACTCTTCTTGCCATTAGAAAAATGGCCAGGGCTATCTACCTGTCATTTAAGGAAAGAACGGGGCCATATATCTTTGAACGAATCATTCCATGGAGAGTTACACATCTTATACTTCTAATAGTATGAAAACATATCTACGGCTGTGAATTGCTCTTTTACTTGTTTAACTACTAAGAAAAACGCCTGGGGCTATTTACTTGTCTTTTAAAGATAGAATGTGGCCATATCTCTTTAAACAAATCATTCCTTCTATAGTTACACATCTTGTAATTCGAATAGTTTGAAATCATATCTAAGCCCGCGAATCATTCCTGTTTACTTGTCCTTTAAGGAAAGAACATGTTATATATCTTTGAACGAATCATTCCTTGGATAGTAATGCATCCTTTTATTTTGGATAGCATGAAATCATATCTAAGGCCATGAATAATTTTTTTGCACTCTTCCGGCCATTAAGAAAATAGCCGAGCTACTGACTTGTCTTATAAAAATAGAACGTAACCATATCTCATTAAATGAATCATTCCTTGAATAGTTACACGTCTTGTAATTTGAATAGTATGAAATCAGATCGAACGCTGTAAATCATTCCATTGTGTGATTCTAGCCATTAGAAAAATAGCCGAGGCTATCTACTTGTCCTTTAAGGAAAGACATGGTTACATCTCTTTAAACGAATCATTCCTTGGATAGTTATGCATCTTTTACTTCTAATAGCATGAAAACATATCTAAAACCATGAATCATTCCATTATACTCCTCTAACCACTAATAAAAACACTTGGGGCTATTTACTTGTCCTTTAACGATAGAACGAGGTTATATCTCTTTAAACGAATCATTTCTTGGATAGTTTTGTGTCTTGTAATTGGAAGAGCTTGAAATCATATCTAAGCCCATGAATCATTCATTTGTGTGCTTCTAGCCTTTGGAAAAATAGCTGAGGCTATCTACTCGTCCTTTAAGTTAAGAATGGGGCAATATCTCTTTAAAAGAATTCAAATAGCTTGAAAACATATCTAAGGTTGTGAAGCATTCCATTTTATACATCTAACCACTAAGAAAAACATTTGGGGCCATTTATTTGTCATTTAAGGAAGGTACGGGGCCATACCTCTCATTAAATGAATCATTCCTTGGGTAGTTACGCTTTATGCAATTCGAATAGCTAAAAATCATATATAAGCCCGCGAATCATTCTTTTGTATGCTTCAAGCCATTAGATAAATAGCCAAGGTGTAACGCCCCAAGTTCGAAGCACCCAAGATGCTACTAAATCTATTCTCTCTTTTAAAAGTGTGGAAAGTTGATATTTAAATAAATCAGTGTGGAAATTACTATTTTTTCTTTATTTAAATAACATAATATTTCACAAAATCATAGTTGACTAATCTCAAATAAATCCATTGTCAACAATAACAAAATTAATATTCGAGTGTTGAGAAAATAACATTGTCAATGATAATAGAAAACATTGCTAATTAAACATATATTTATTTTCTTTTTTTCAATTTCCATCCCCAGTCGTGTCACTGCCAGCTCCAGGACCTGAAATGTTTGGAAATAACGGGTGAGTGTTTTGAAGAAACAGTCAGTAGATTCCCCCGCACTATCTTTAAAACATGCAATACATATTAGGCAATTAACACATGTACACATGTAAATTATGTATGTAGGTTTATCTTAATACAAGCCAATTGTCTAAGTCTGTGGACTTCGAATTAAGGTGAGTTAATTATGCGCATACTTTCCATGTTTCCATAAATCACATGAAGTATATGCATAATACATAATATGTAATTGCATCATACTTTTCACAAATGTGCGCACATAACTTTGAAAATAACTTGAATAGGAAATCTAACTTAAATTGCTTTCCTTTTTGAGTTCGACCTTCCGGCAACCAATTATGCATTAAGTCACGTGCCTCGTCTAGCAAATAAATAACTACAGTTAGAAATTTTGAAAATAATTAAATATAAATAAAAGTATAGGGTTAAATCATAAACTTTGAAAGTTTTGGGCTAAAATATGATCTTTCAAAACCTTTAGCACTAAAATAGAGTTTTTCAAAACATTGGGAACTAAAATATATAAGATTGATACTTTTGGATCAATTTAAAAATCAAGAAAAATTATGGGGACTGAAACCGGCTAAACTAAAAGTTTGGGGACAAATCTTCATGATAGTAAAACATAAGGACTAACTAAAGGCCTAAAATTTGATTGAGGATTGAAATGACACATAATGAAACTTGGAGACCAAAAGGCAAATTGGATTGAATCAAAAATCCCTAATTCCTCAGACTTTCGCCCAATTTGAGCGAAACAGAGAATCAGAGAGTCTGGGCGAGTGTGTGGTTGATTGGAGCTCAATTTCGAGTGTGGCCGAATTTGAAGATGGATTCAAAATCAATGGCAAGTGTGGGTTCGGTTACGCAGTTGAGAGACTGATGTCAACGGTTCGCGAGTGATGCGGTTCGACTGGGAGATGGTGGTCGCGGGAGGCTTTGGCTGAGGTTCGAGCTTCGCGACAGTGGTCACGACTGAGTTTGGGGTTCGCGACTAGGTTCATTCACTGGCAATAGGGTCACCGGTTTGAGGACAGTGGAGGTCGAGACAGGGGTCCCAATGAGTTCACGACTGGGGTTCGATTTCTGGCCAAGAACCAAGTTTTCTGCTAGAAATCGAACGAGATGAGTTGAAGGGGTTCCTAGGGCTTTTTGGTTTGTGGCTATCGACTCCTGATTCCTAGTTTGTAGGTTCTTGTTGGTAGGGCCGGGCCTGGGCCGGGCTGATGAGGCAGCCGTCTCAGGCCCAGGACCAATAGGGGCCCAATAACTTTTGTTATACCTGGCCTAAGACATATTTCTTCCCTTTTTTTCTTGTGTTCTCAGAGCCCAAATTTTGAAATTAAGGGCCCAAATCTTAAAAATTCCGGGCCCAATTTTGACCAAATTTTTTTTCCCCTTCTAAATTTAGATTAAAAAAAAAAATTTACCACTTAACCAAAAAAACGCTCGGTCATTACCCCCTCCCAAAACTATAAATGCCAAAACATTCCCAATTTTCCCAGATAAATTGAAGAACCCTAATCTGTTAATCAATCCCATCACCGGTCGGCAACACCAGCTGCGAATCAATCTCCGTCACCTGAGGAAGACCGTGACTCCGCAGTCCGCCGTCCATTGCTGCAGTGCTGCCTTCTGCCGCAGTGCTACCATGAGCCGTCCGGTCACCTGTACAGCACTGCTGCCTCATTTTCTGCTGCTTTACGGCTCCAGACTCAGTCTCTACTGCCTCTGCAGCTCTGCTTCTCCAGCTCCAGCTTCCAGCTTTAGCCTCTGCCTCTGCTCCATCATTCTTTTCTGCTTCTACTGATGCAGCCTGCCTTTTTGACGTCAGTGAATGAAAAAGGAATGGAGCTGTCAGAAAACCCATCTAACAAATAAAGGTCAGTTAAGAATCTGATTCAAAATTTATGTAAGAATCTGATTCGAAATTTATGTAATCTATATACTATATGCTCTGTTGAAAGAGTTCTATTAAGAGAAGTTAATCTGAATAGGTGATAAAAATTTAAAAATACTAAGCAGATTTTACATGTTTTCTTAACCGCGTGAGCAAACATACTTTTGAAGCCCCCTACTGCACTGCCATGGCGTGAGTCAAAGTTGATAATGACTAATGAGTAGTGGCTAATGTCTAATCCTTCAAGAAATTCCAGTTGGTGATCAAGTGAAAATCTTATATTAATAGTATCACAAGTAGAAAGTTGAATGAAATGAATATCTACTCTTGGATCATTGTTTATCAACACTTTGTGAATAAGGAATGGCAATAGATGCTAATACATTTATAAGTGAAATCGGGGGAGATTTGCACTGTTAGTTTATTATGCATTTGTAATTCTGTATAGAACACAACTCATTGCTTTGTTATTATTATTATTAGTAGCTTAGCACCATTTTTTTAATAGCTTAATTGATTATTTGGTTTGGTTTAGGGATTGAGGATGTTTATTGCTTAATTGATTATTTGGTTTAGGGAGTGAGGAATTTTGGATGAGTATTGAAATTTTAGTATTGATTTATTGGTATGAAATTTGAGGAATAAGCTGAATATTGGTTTGAATTATTAAGGAATTATTGTTTTGAAATTTGAGTATTGAATTTGAAAGGGCAAAGACAATAAGGTAAATGTGGATTTAGGACTTAAAACATATTGGTTAAAAAAAATTGACAAAGGGAGGTGGTCAAGGACCTTAGGTGCAATGCCTTTGTGCCATTTTTAGCTTTTCATTTGCTGCTTGTGTCTATTTGACCAT